>RJWJ010008313.1:0-53991 GCA_004363605.1 Indri indri | reverse complement strand
ATATCTTTGGCATTTTTAACTCACATGTATTGTGTATTCTATGTTTGTGGATGTGGAAACTTCATTAGTTCAGTTGGAAAATGTTACTGTTTTTCAAAAAATATTTACATTTTTTGTATGTTTGCCTTTCCAGGGATTTTCCCTTAGTATTTTTTTTATAATTCTTGATATCAAGGGCCTATATTGCTTTCTGTAATATATTGAGAATATAATTAGAAGTTGATCTTTTCTCTGTCTAGTATATATGCACAAGAGCCAGCACCTTTGTGCAATGTGGTTCACTAGGGTTGCTGTAACACCGCTGAAGTGCTTCTAAATCCCAATTATTTTACCAAAGCATGTGGATGAAATATATGAGTCAGGATTATATTGCCACATTTTATGTGTAGTTCCCTCAGATGTGCTCATAATCAATAAAGTCTTAACATTAAAAAAACAAACACTAAACAGACATGTTGTCTCACTGTTGTAGGCAGAATACTAGTTTGAGCCTCAATAACTTAATTTCCCAGTTTACCTCTTCTCTTTTATACTGATTGAATATGTATAGTGAACCTATTCTATGTGTCATAGAGAATACTTAGAAATCATATTTGACTTCCTATAAGGTTACAGATGATTCGTATCAAAAGAATTCTTTTTAGTCTGTAATATTTTTCTGTCTTTATAAAAATGAATATTTATTTTGTATAATCTTTTTAAAGTTTTATAGTGGAAGGTTGTATATGTTCCCGAGGTAATACATATGTTTAGATATACATATTCATATGCATATGGTTTCTATAAAGGCCTTCACATCTTCCTGACCAGAACATTAATTTTATTTTTGAAAGTGCTCTGCTGTCTTGTAGGTTTGGTAGCTGTATTTTCTAAGCCAACAATCACTATGGGTTTAATGACATAAGTTTGATTACATATACATCATGTAGTAATATTTAAAATTAAAATGGTTTTGGAAAATTTAATTGTTGTGGTTAAAAATAATAATTCTGAAAATACTGTTAATGAATTTTTGTATTACAAGTCTGAAAGTTCAGGTTCTAAGTTTGATCACACATCTTAAAATATGTAAGCAAAATGGAGAAATATTTCATTTGTTCAAATGTCAATATCATCATTTTTAGCATTTTCTTATAAATTCCTAGAGGACAAGGATGAGATCACATTCATCTTTGCATTGCTAGATGCCTAGAACTTTGCCTGACTCATAGTTGGTGCTCAATAAATGAGGTTTTTGGCTTCCATAATTTATATTTAACTTGAATTGCATGATAAATATTAGCTCTTTATTATACCTCTTATATATTGTGTGGAAATTTTGTTGAGATAGATAATGTGAAATATTTGTTTCGCAAAAATAACAATTGGTTTAGAGTAATCAGGAAATGGAAATGTAAGTTGGAAACCAAAGTCAGAGACAATATGTGACCTTAAGAAAGTCATTTAAGTCTATTTCAGTTCTCCTTTTGTAAATAAATAAATAAATAATTTAATTTTGCTAATGTTAAAATTAAATAATAGAGACCTGGATTAGATACTCTAAAAATTTCTTGCACATTATGTACTTTAAAGATTATTTTTTAAAAAAATACAACAGAACAACATAAAACTTTAAAATGTGAACAATGGGCTGAGAAGATACTGCTTTACCAACTACCACTGTAGTATGCCTTTCAAAATTGTCAATAAAAAACAGCTTTGAGGCAAAAAAAATGGTTGCAATAAATGATTCTTTTTCATTGCATATAAATTCTTTGCCAGTGTCTAGTGAGTTTCTTTCCAGTTAAGAAAGAAATGACTGAATTTCATCCTTTCCTCTTGACGAATTTGTCCTAGTAGACAGTATTGTTATTGTATTATCCAGTGGTAATTTGAGATAAGTAAATTAAAATTTTATAAAAATAAATAGAAGCTTAATATAAAAACTCAGACAAGGCAGCCTGATGTTTATGTATTATAACACACCAATGCTAAAGACATATTAGCAAGGCTTGGTAACATGTTTTGTTCTGTAGCAATTATATTTTTGATATTTATGACCAGTTAATAGATTTGAATTCCCTCAAGAGGTGTTTATCTGCAGGGTTGCAATTAATACAGGGAAAATGAGTATATCCCAGAGATACACTTAAATATTTGAAGAAATGGATTTTGTCTGAGGTCATAAGTGATGTTCAGCTATTTACAGTATTACTGAGAATTCCTAAAGCCATATTATACCAGCTTCTGAATTATAGCAGTTTACTCTATTGTAAGACTTGATGAAGAACTTCTAAGTATTTCTGTATATTTGTTTGCAGTGTCTAGTAGAAATTTTGGCAAATTATATGATTTCTGTGTATTTACTGTGTCTTACTTTTATTAGCTCCAGTGGCTGTTGGACAATTATGAGACAGCAGAAGGAGTGAGCCTTCCCAGAAGCACTCTATACAACCACTACCTTCGACACTGTCAGGAACACAAACTGGACCCAGTCAATGCTGCCTCTTTTGGAAAACTAATAAGGTCAATCTTTATGGGCCTACGAACCAGGAGATTGGGCACTAGGTTAGTACTGAAAAATAAGATCATAATCTAATTGTCTCTTTTTCAAACTTGAGCAGCTTGGTATATTGTTTAAGCAAAAGAACTTGATTACAGGTAGTATATAAGAAAAAAATATAGAATGAGATCAGTTTATAAAATCCCCAGGAAAAGGAAAAGTCATTATTCAATGAATACTACCATGCCCGAATGATGCGTTGCCTTAAACACTGAGGGGAGCTGATTCTCAACTATATAGAAATTAGCAACCAACCTGTTAATACAAGACTTGCATATGATGCTTTAAAAATTAATATATCACTGTATTCTCTTTTCGAAAATGACCATACTAAAGGTGATGCATAAAATGACATAGTAAATTAAAAACTATGTATTTCTTGACTCTTGCAACATTACATTTAATTCTCATTACAAATAACTATTGGATCAGAGTAAGAAATTAAGCTGAGTTTCTCATTTTATTTCTGGAGACCACTTAGAAATCATTTGGTAAATGTACAAATATAGGTGTTTGAAGTCCTCTGCGATGACACAGTCCTGTTTTACCTTTTATAACCCCTGTTTTTTTTCCTGCTCTTTATGTGAACCCATGTGTGCAAGCAAAAATACAGTATAGTTCTATTGACTAGAAACCAGTAATGTAAAGAAGCTTTCAGTTTCACTGTTTTCCTTCCTTTGGAAATAATGTGAGTGTCTTTACTAATCAAAATATGATGAAAAGAATACTTAGAACTGTGGAGCTTCATTTTTGTCTTTCTGTAATTTCTACAAATTATCATAACATAAATATTTTAAGTAGCTAGGCAGAAGGATATGAATACTTTTGATTTCTTAAATCTTACAGAAATTATATAAAAAGTATTAAAATAGAAGTTGTACCCTATATAACATTAGGCAATATACCTTTAATTGATTATAATTCACAACTTCACAGTATTTTAGTAGTTTTTAATCTTCATAAAATAAACAGAACCATAGTGATTGGCTTCATTATAAATTTATACTAAAAAAGATGTGAGTGTTGTAGGGGAGAAAAAGATTGATCTTTTTCTTCATCCATTGCATAGTTCATGGCTAAAACCCCCATAATAAAAGATTAACAAGAGAAAAGCATACAAATTTAGTTAATATAAGTTTTACATGATGGGGAGCCTTCAGAAATGAAGACCCAAAGAAACAGAGAAACCTGTGTATATTTTATGCTTTCTGATGAGCAAGTAGATAGTTCTGGAGAAATATAATTGGGCAAAACAGGTATAATCTAATGGTAATAAACTGGGGAGAACTCAACAAGGCCTGTTTGTTTAGATTCTTCTGTGTCCCTGTGTCTTTAGAAATAAAGGCATTGCTTTCTACCAGGTATAGGAAGGACCTCTCTGGAATGAGGACCTCATCACCTGTTTTCCAGGGAAGGCAAGCTAGGTTTTTTGGCCTGCTCCAGAGGAGAAAGTGGTTAGGGAATTTTTTTTTCTAATTTGTATGGCCTACTGCTGCTGTTTCCCCAAATGCCATATTTGGGGGTAGCATGTCATAAACCCCTTCGCTGTGTTAGTTTTGTGAGATTTACAAGGTCTGTATGTATTCAAAATGTGAATTATTCCCTTCCTGTTGCATTTTAAGTGATTGTATAGCTTTCAGATTGCTAGAGATTCAGCTTTCTCATAAATGTATTCTTCTGTCCATATGTGAAAAGGTAGTCTATTTTAAACTGGAGAATATGATTGTCTATTCAGACTAAAGGAATAGCTTTCATTCCCTTTAAAAAAGCTTTTTGTTTCTCTAGTATTTTTTTTTCCAAAACCACAAAAAATCATTATTTGGGGACCTAACTACTGTTTCTTAGGTGATAGCTCTATAGTTAGGCATACCATGCCAATATTTTGAAACTCTAGGCTTTATTCAACATTCTAATAGCTGTATTGTTGTGCTTCTTTTGTTACTGAAAGGGATTTCAATGGGTCCTATTTTGAGGCTCCATTCAAATCTTGAAACACATCTTTAAAATAGAAAGGGACAAAATTGGGGTTGTTTGGGTTTGTGAATGAGTAGAATCCATACTCTGTAAGTACATATTGCAAGATTGCAGCTTTTACTTTCTGATGGTCTGGGTTCCCACTCCCTTACTATGTAACAATTATGTCTCCTATTCTGTTTATAATTGTATATAATGTTTGCAATTAGGGATGTAAAGCAAAGCCTAGAAAAATAAGGAGAAAATAAATACTATAGGAGATAATTTAAACAAATGAAGTGTTAAGGAGGTAGACTCTGATGTAGAAAAACTGACAATGGTAGGAGTGAATCCCAGAGATTCTTTCTACCATGAAAACTGTTTCAGCATTTACTTCATACTCCTAATCCAAGGAACAGAAGGAAATGAGTATAAATCATGAGGCAAACTAAATCAAATACTTTTTTTTAAGGGTACTGTATGCAGAACTGTTGTTATCCGTCAATAATAGTATCTGTTGAAACTATTCAAACCAGAACCAGATCTTTTCTAAAGTTTTTGCACCTGAGTAAAAAAAAAAAGTAACTAAAATCACTGTGTTTTAAACAAATGCAAAGCAAAAGGTACCTTTTGTTAGATCCCAGTCTCCAAATCAAGTTTGATGACCATGAATATGCTTCTCTCCCCAACCATTCCCAAGGAAATGAAAAAAAACACACACTCCACACAAAAACCACTCCCTCCTAACCCAACCAAAGTGCTAAATTGTAGGAAACTGAAAAGAAAGTAGATGCCACATCTATTTGGGATCTCACAAGGGAAACATCATTTTACACTGTAGTTTTGTCTCGTGATTAATGCCTCCTGCTTCCTACCCTATGTCTACTCCTTACCATCTTCCAGTTTGTACAGGAGGACACTACAAATTGGGTTTTTAGGTTTTTAGCATTCATATTTTTTGTTTTTGTTTTTTGCTCTATTCTGCAGTGTATTTTGGTGACAGGATCTAATTTCTGCAAGTGGAATGCTTTTCTTTATAGGCATTAAGTTTTCATATTTGCTTTATTTTGCCGAAAGCATGTAGGTATTTAGATGTCATTTAGATACATTTTGTTAAACTAGCAATATTATTTATATAATGTCTTTTCAAATATATAAGGTTCATTTAATACATGTTTTTTAATCTTGGAAGTAAAACTCTGCTCTATTTTTATAAAAAATATTTAATCCACACTCCTCTTGCATTTCTTTTTGTAAATGAAAGAAAAAATTGGAAAGAGTACTGATGTCTTGCTATATATAGACTTGTGAAAAACTATTTTCTCTTTGCAAGAATTTACATATTTAAAATGTTTATTTTTGAAAAAATTTGCAAATTCCATTCAGAGCAAAAGTTTGTCATTTCTAATAGCAAACATGGTCTTTCTCATGAACATGGGGAAATTATGACATTTTTATTCCAGGTGGAAATTTGCCATTTTCACAGAGAAGTCTCCTCATATCTGTTGTGACATATCTTATTCTGCCTACTAAGCTGATATGAATCCATAAAAACAGAGACTAATAAAATGTTTCAGAATCAGTAAATTAAATTCCTACTTTCTTTTTAGTTTTTAAAATATTAAATAACAGACTTCACCACAGCATCTTGTAACAGTGACGTTAACTTACTTCATCATCCTTGAAGTAAAGAGAAAAATGTTGAACCCCAATCCAAGACAACAGTAGAATCAAGATTTTTTTTTTTGTTCTGTATAGCCACTTTACAATAAATATGTATTTACTGTGCAACCCTTTATGCTGTTAATGAGTTTTTATTGGCCAAAAGCTTTTTCCCACTATTACCCTTTCTAAATTAAATTTAAAATATAAATTTGAAGATAAAATGTAACTTGAGTGTAATAAATGGATTGTTTGACTAATATTTAAGTGAAAGCTTATAAGGAAGTATTTTTCTTAGGGCCTTGAGCTGATTGATTCAGAATCTTATTTTTATGCTTCAAATGTTGTCACCATAAAAGCACAAGTATCCAGAATAGGTAAATCATAAATAGGTAGTATTAATATTGCTGCTTTTACCTAGTTTTTCCAAATGTGAAGTTAAATGGATATCCGATGTGATTAATATTAGTTTGACTGACTTTTGTGTTTCCAATGTTTATTGTTCTTTTATGAAGAGGAAACTCCAAGTACCATTACTATGGGATTCGTGTCAAGCCAGATTCCCCTCTTAATCGTCTGCAAGAGGACATGCAGTATATGGCTATGAGACAACAACCCATGCAACAGAAACAAAGGTAGACTCTGGAGTTATCACTGATATGTCAAAGCTGTGTATTTCTTAGCTGTTTAGGTTTCGTTTTTTCTGAACAAATACCTAAGTGCAAAAGAATGTTGTTACTGTTGGCATGCTTTCACTATGGATAGTTCTTGAATATGATTTAGAATTTCAATGATCCTGTCTGTTTTCCAAATTTTTAAAAATTACTTATCAGTCAGCCTGTTTGGCTCCTTTTAAATTAAGTACAACATCCCAAACTGTTCAGACAGGGAAATGAAACACAAAACATAAGGAGCATATCCAAGCAAATACCAACTGGAGAAATTTATTTCAGTATTCATGAGCTTCTGACTTGCTATTCTGCACATCCCTCAAGTCATTCTTTTTGACACAGTATGAATTCTTGTAGAGTGTTTGGGACTTCTTACATGTTTTTCGAATCCAATTTTCATAGAGATAGAATTGCTGTGGTTAGAGCTGTAAGAGATCTCAAGCATTCATGAATGGATGGAGTGATGGACGGATGGATGGAAGAATGGCTGGCTGGCTGGATGAATAGAATCACAGATCTTAGTATTGAAAAATACCTCAGTCTAGTCTGGCCTTGTGACAATCAAAGGATTAATAGCCTTGTTTTTCAGATGAATCCCAAAAAGGTTAAATGATCTGTACAAGCCCATGATACTGTTGCATAGCCAGGACCCTTCTAGTCCCATGTGACCTATGTCATAATTCAGAGTAAATAAAATGAAAAATCCCTCCCTCTTTACCAGCATAGCTCCTCCATGACAGTAGTTGTGATTTTTCTTTTCCAATTGAGCATGCAGAATTAGGTAAGAGAAAGGAGGCTTCTGCATAGGTCCTAATCCATTGATCTGGAATGATTAGTTGCCTTAGCCAGGTCTCCACATCGTACTAGTTTAGTCAGAAACATTAGCTCTAATTCAATACTAGAGAAAGAATATATCACACAGTAGTCCTTTACCTTTTTAGTCAGCAAACACTGATTGAGTCTCTACTGTGCTGTGTGCTTGGTCGTGCCGGCAGACATAAGACATAGTAGTTCTTACCTTTTGAAATGAGAAGGGGAAGCACATGGGGAATAGAAAATTAAAAGGAATGCAATCTGAGTATTGCTAAAATAAAGCTTTGATCAAGAAACTATCAGAATACAGAGGAATTGTCAGCAAACTCAGAGAGGGAGGATTGGGAAGCTGCATAGAGAAAGTTCTATTTGAGTAGTGACTTAGAGGAGTCATAGAAACAGAGGAATATTCAGGAAGAGGGAAAATGTACTTAGGGATAAAGTCTATGGTATCTTTGGGAAATGGTCCATGATTTGTTGAGGTTGGTATTACAGAAGGAGAGTTGAAGAGATCATTGGGTAGTTTAGTGGGAGATGAGATTTAAAAGTACTTTGGATCATGTATTAAGGGATTCGGTTGTATATGAAGCTAATTAAGTTTGTTGTTTGTGCAGAACATAGGTATGAAGCTATGTAAGGTCTTGAAGAAAACAATGAAACTTTGATTTTTTCTAGAGAGATGACTTTTTGATTTTGGGCAAGACATATTTAATGGAAAGAGACCGGAGGTAAGGATACTTGTTAAGTGGCTTTAACACAGTCATATTTCCAGTGTAAGTGTTCCAGACTGAAGACTTAGTTCAAGATTGGCTACTATATAAGGTATCTCAAGGATTTTAGGTTTTTTATTCACAGAGTCTCAATCTCATTTTTTAATTGCTGATCCTTATTTTTTTGATATATAGCCAGTGAAACGTATTAAGGGCTCTGAAAAAAATCATAAAGTAAATTGTAGAATAGTACCTTATATGGTTGGAGATAGTTTATGTGAGTTGTAATAAATTATTATTGTTTTGGGTTATAACTGTTTTTTCTACCTGTTAGCGGCAACACTTACGGCTTTTACTTTCTGGTGTGATTCCTGCACTCATGCATAGCAGCACTACCCGGTGGAAATGATAGTGAAATCAAGAAAAAGAAAAAATTTGCTTCAGAAATAACATATACTAAAACTTAATTATGAATAAAAGCTTGATAAATTGTACCTGACAACCAAAGCCCACTTCTGTGATTTAAGAAATTCTAGCAAGGTTTCATAAAAATGGAAGCCTTCAAGAGACATTCTTTATAAAAAGCCTGAGTTAGGTAAGCAAGACCTAGGACTTTCTATGGTCTCCTCCTGAAACAGACCCCAGAGCTATGAAAGTTAGCAAGCCACCTCAGTACAGTGGTAATTGCTTTTAGAAATAGATGAAATATGATGTATTTAAGAAGTGTATAAAATTCCCAGTCATATTAATAAATTCTACTGACTTTAGCTTCTTATTGAGTTTGATTCTTATTTCTTATGAAACAAGAATGTTAGAGAACCAAAGAAGTACTGAACCTTCTTTTAATTTGTTAGTTTTTAATGATACACGTTTTTGGATTATGGACAGTTGCTCCTGAAATGGTGTCTTGCTAACTGATTGCAGTGTTAGTGTTACCAACTGTGCATGGGCCTCACATTGGGATCAGCAGGGCAGCAAGGGTCTTCTGTTGTCTCTCTGTAAGAATCTGACAACATTGATAGCCCTTAACTGAAGCCAATTAGCCCATTGTGCAGAAGTGTTGGACAAAAGAGAAGTTTCTCTCCATGGGTCTGGATGTAAGGACTAAGTTAAGAGTATTTGTCAAAATCATGAGAAAATAACTTTTTTTCATTTGTTTTATGACTTAAAAAAATTTTAAAAATGATGATTCCAAAACTCAAATGATTCTACTGAATATATTAAAATTTATATGATAGACTGCCATTCTTTTTTTTTTTTAAATACAAATGACATGTGAAAGGTTTAAAATATTTTATAGCAAGGACTAATATTCAATATTTCACAATATTCAAATTGTTTAAATAATTTGAGGTTTATTATATGCATCTATGTGTGCAGATCTTCCATAATGTAAATTTGTATGTTTCACATGTTCATATAGTGAAAAAATACAAGTATATGCACTGATTATTTTGTTAATTAAACTTAAGTTTTGGAGCTTAATGTATAAATTTTCTCATGATTTGGAATTATTCAATACTCCTAGTTTTAGGGGTATTAATGATTATGGTTTTATGTAGCTTTACAATTTCTTGAGCTCCTTTATATAAGGTATCTCACGTGAAGATTCGATAGGATGGTAGAAAAAATTTCCACTTATCTACAAATCAGATTCCCAGCAACATCATTGTGTGCAACATAGCCATGTGTCTGAAAATAAATAGAAACAGCTTTTGACTGGAAAGCAGATGTCACAGAGCCCCTAGTTCCACTTAATTGAAAAGATGAAGCCATGCTCAAGCCATTTACCTAAAATAAAGGAGCATATTAGAGCCCACTTGATTCCCAGGCAATCATGAGACATGACAGCTGGCAAGAGGAAATATAACTAGACAGAGTCCCCCTGTTTACTTTTTCAATACAGCAGTCTCTGGGCATTCTGTGGAGGGACAAATAGACCTAGGCACTCCAGTAGGTCCGTCAGGTATCACTCTAGAGACTAGAATCTAGTCTAACACAGTGTAATAACTGTTTTGTGTATTGATAACTTTATGGGTAATCAAGAAGAGATAAAATACCCTGGTTAAGTAGGCAAGAGAACTGTGTAATGGTTTTTAAAATATCTTTTGTTGAAAATATTTCATATGAAAATAATTTTTGCACTTAAATGAGGTAATCTTTTGTTTTCAAGGAAATTCACTCATGGAGTAATTTACTTACCTTAATTTAGATAATAAATAGATTAGGCTATTATGGAGCAAAAAGAAGGTCAATAATTTTCAGCTCTCCAAACTAAGTAAAAGTGTTCACTGCAGTTTATTTTTAATACTTTTTAAAAGAAATATGTAGAGTGTCGGCACATATATTTTAGTTATTCCTCCAAATCCTAGTAGCAAAAGTGGTAGAATAGAGCTAAGTGCTGTTGATAATGTGCTTGGCTGCGTTCGATCCCAGTAGCCTTTCTCAAAACATTAAATTTCGTTTATCATTTCTTCAACAAATACATATCAACTGTCACTCACATACAGAATATGTGCATTACATCTAAAAGAGATATCACAGAATCATAAAATGTTAAAGCCGGAAGGAAGAGATCACCTAGTCCAACCCATCTTGATGAGAAAACTGAAGTCAATAAATGGTAGATAACTTATCCATAATGATATAGCAACCAGAACAAGAACTCATTCTCTTTTCTTTATTCTTGTAAGAATTCCACCCTCAAAGAGGTAAGATAACTAAAACAGAAACATATACATGTAATAAAATTTTTGCATACAAAATAAAGGGAGAAATCACATTTTAATGAGTTTGTTTCCATTGAGTGAGTAAATATGTCACTTCCTGCCTCTTTGCATGGTCTCTACACAAGAACTGGATTCTGGAAAAGAATGAACCTTTGTGTCACTAAGGGCCAGAGAGAAAAGTCAATTGGAAAGATAGTGTAGCAAGGATACTTTTGCTTTGGCTATAGACAGATGTGAAAGCATGCATATTCCTAAGGAGCAAAGGAGGGAATCTAAGAACTTTTGTCATTGGATGACCTTTCTTAATATAGGGCTCAGAGATCGGTTAAAAGAACCCTATATTTAGAATGGGGATTTGAGTTCAGGTTCCTTTGACACTTCTACTGGGTATATGACTTAACCTCATTGAGTCTCAGTTTCTTCATATGCAAAATGGAAATTAATAATAATAGACTACCTCACAAATGTTTTGAAGTTCAGATGGAAAACAGTATATAAAAGTTTTTTTTTATAACTGAGAACATTCAAGAACTGGTAATAATTATTACTGTTACCATTATTATACTGTAAGAATTAGAGAAAAATTTTAAGGAATTTCCAGGTGTTTTGGAGGAGAAGGAAGCCTGGCAATTGGGCAGATTTGGCTTCCATTTCTCTATACCTCTAGGCTAGCGGTTTCCAACTTTTATTGATGTTAATAGTTTATCATTCCTTTCCTAGACCATGAATTCCCTGGGGTCATTAATTTGCTCTGAGGCAGCTGAGGGTAATAGGAGCTGAAGATAATCAGCTGCCTGTGCATTTGGCTTTTGGACACAAATAAGGAATCTTGGCACTGAGGTAGTTAAAGTTCACAGTGCCACTGCGCTGGTCCCTGATGTAATGATCATATATTCCGTTGAAAACAGGAGATCATAAATAATCACAACTCAGAAATTATCAAGCTATAATCATTCACATAAGTCTTGATAATATAATAGTAGCAGTCACCATTTACTTATTCTCATGATCAGTGTTTATTGAACATTTTAAATGTTTTTCAGTAAGCACTTTATATGCAAGATCTCATTTGGTAATTATATTGTTATTTACTGATAAAGAAACTGAGGCTAATTTTGCTGTATTCAAGAAGCTCATTAATTTATTTTTTTCTGAGAGCCTCAGATGACTTTGTTGTTGTTGTTGTTGTTGTTACTGTTGACGTCCTGGCATCAGGTGCACCCAGATTGTCATTCTCTAAATAAAGAAGATGGGGAGGGGTAGTCCTCTAGAATCTGTTTAACAGATAGGGCCAGCTATAAATAAAAGATGTGCCATACATATTTGTAGCAAGAAGTATCAGTTCTGTATGATTATCCGTAAATCACCTATGCTAAGAAGACTCAATGAAGAAATCCTGAAATCAGGGAATCATGTTTGCCTCTTTCAGCATTGAATCCTCAGCACCTGGGAAAGCACTGAGCACATAGTGTGCTATGAGTATTTGTTAAATCAATGAATGATCCGCAGCTCTCATTTTAGCCAGCAGCTTAAGAGATGAAATACCTATCATTAACCATGGGGGTTGATGTTAGAAATCATTTAGATGTATTATAGATATATTCAATGTGAAATCATAGAGTCAGTTACTATGCTAAAAGAATGGAACTCTTTAAATTCGCTATTTTATTCTCATCCATTAGTGCTTATATCACTTGGTTCATTTTAGAAACCAAGTCATCTAAACACTTTCTGGGACAATTTTTCTGAAGAGGATTGCAAGATTCCAGTAGAACATTCTAGCTTTTTGCCCTGATTGTGAGCTCAGTATTTTGTTTTGTTCATGCAAATCAAATGATTGTGTACTTTCTGGAATTAAAATAATGACTCTATTTGCCTATACAGTTTATATTTTGCATTTTGTGTGTGCATTTTTCAGCCACTTTGAAGGGACTTTTCCAAATGCTTTAGTCTGTTAAAAATCCTTCCACCTGGTAATATTAGTTGAATGTGATGGTAAATACATACCATTCTTTACCTTCCATTAGATTGCTTCAGTATCTGTGTGTGTGAATAATTGACAGAATATTACTTTTACAGTAGAGTTACAAGTGTCCAAGTCCTAAATAACAGCTATGACTAACCCCATGGGGGAAGATTCCTAATAATTTTCTGAGTTTTTTGTGTTAGTGACAGGTTTCATGCGTACAGTCAGCTATTAAAGCATTAGAGTTTCTTTCATTTCTTAATCATTAACAACTTTAGCTCTGATTACCCATGGAGATGCAAGCTGTTAAAATTATCATTTGCTTCTTACTAATTTTTAAACCAAGAGCTGTTTTTTTCATTTGATGTTGTACAGGTCTTTCTCAGAGCACATACCACAGGAGTACTAAGAGTCTACTGTGGGAAAACCTAATCTAAAAATAATGAATTCATAAAGTAAATGGGGATGAAGGGATGGGAATACACTTAAATATTAAACAGTTTGTTTTTTAAAGTATTCAACAGAATGGGCTTGTTTTGTTGTCATTCTCCAAATGTAATAAATTTGATAAGTTTACAGTGATTATTTTATGAAAAAATATAGAGAGGCAGAAAATCTAAAAGTTATGTTTCAATGCTTAAAGGTCTGTTGAAATTCAACCAGAATTAAGATAATGTAGAATTATCATTTAATTCAATAGAACATAAAATATCTAAGGAAAATTATATTTATACCCAGCCCTTTTAAAACTTTGCACCCACAGTGCCCTACCCATAGTAAGTGCTCAATAAATATTTGTTGAATTGATTTGATATATGTAAAGATCAGACGGTGGTGTGATAAAATGAAATATGTTACTTTGAACATTCATTCAGAGATATTTATTATATATCCCAAATGTAGTTTACTAGGAAAAAATTGAAAACTGATGGTTTATTTTATTAAAAATGACTTTAATATTAATTGGTATATTTCTACAACATTGGGCTGAAGGTATCTATAATTGGGCCAAGAGGCTACTGTGGACAAGGGCTGTGCAACCTACTTAAACATCTCAGAAGCTTGTTAAAAGAACCAGTTCCTAAACCCCGTTCTCAAAGATTTTAGAGGGTAGATCTAGGGTGAGGCTAGGTATTTGAATTTTTTGGCTTGATATTCAATTAGGTTTTAAAACCATGCAGAGTAGAATAATAGACACTGGGGACTCAAAAGGGGGAAGAGTGGGGGGATGGTGGTGGTGAAAAATTACCAGTGGGTAAAATGTACACTATTCAGGTGATGGGTACACTGAAAGCCCAGACTTCACCACTATGCAGTGTATCCATGTATCCACTTGTATCCCATAAATCTATTGAAATAAAAAAACAAAAACAATGATATATCATCTACAACCATTTCTTCTAACAAGAATTAGTTGCCACAGGTATTTGTTTAGCCTATTTTTAATGTAATTATTCTTGACTTTTTTTTAAACTTCCTTCTCTGGGAAGGCTCAAACCTCTGAGGTGATGGTAGAGATAGGTTGTTTTCCTTAGATAGAGTATCAGGAGAATGAACAGCTATCTTTTCTTAGCCCAGTATTTCTGATTTCTGAGGGTTTTTTTCTAAGTACCAATCCAATGCCAGGCAGTACACTGTGGATATACCAATACATGATTCATTATTCAAAGCAGGAAAAGCAAAAGTTAGCACTACCTTGGAAGCTCTCTTACACTTACAGGCTCACACTAACCCTCTTGTACATGAACCATATTCCTGCCCTTCCTGATGTCATTCTTTATGGCACATACTGCTTCCAGACTTTGTGCCTAGATCTTTTCCCAGGAGGCACAACATAAGGTTCTGGCTTACAGAAGTCCTGTGGCCAGGATGACCAGGAATGGATACACACAGTGTCCCTTTCCTCAATTTTTGTCCATCTTTTAGTCCACCATTCACCTTGCTACTCTTCCTCTCGTGGTTAGAATGGAAACATGCATTTCCCAGTTCTGACTATATTTTCTCTGGTTTTTTTTTCTTTATTTCTACTATGTAAGACCTTTTCTTAAGTACTGATCTGCACAGTTTCTCCAGAATCTACCAACTTATCTCCTTTTTTCCGCCTAAAATTTGATCTAGATGCATTTTCCATCTCCCACATAATATAGTGTATCTTTAATTAATGCTTCTCAATATCATTATTATTAAACATAATCATACATTAATTGTAACACATCATGATTTTGATTGCTCATTTAAAATATAATATCTCTTTCCTTTAGAAACTTCCAGCATTTACAATACTAACAGCTGTCTCCATCTTCCTAAGGAAGCAGATAAATTTGCTTGTAGGCTACAGGCTTCTTAAGCACTATCGGCAGACAGATTGTGACATAGCATGTGTCCTCTGAAAACTTACACTCTAAAAGGAATATATGTCATTTTCTTTTTTGATTAAATGCTACTTTCCCTTGATATTTGTACCTATTAAGTATCCGTAGTTTCCTAAATGCTGTGTAGGACAAAGGAAATCTGATAGAGCATAGCTGGGAAAAGTCTCATAGTAGCTTTAAAATCCTGTGTTAGAACTTAATATAATTGAAGTCTATAGGAAATATTTCCATCTTTTCCTTCTCCAGGGTAAATAATTCAAGTTCCTTTAACCACTTTTGTTTAAACTCCATGAATCCCAAACTTCATTAACTTAAATGAAGAAACATGATTAAACAATTTTAGACTATTTTATTAGTGATACATAATTTCATAGCTAAAAAAGGAAAGCTAAAATCAAATGAAACTTGGAATGAATCGATGAGGACAAGAAATGTCCCTGAATGAAATAAGGATAAAATCATTCGAGTCTGTTAGAACAGAATGGTTAGCGATTGCTCCTGCACACAAGTACACAAAGTATTTGCCTCATGAAGTTTCTTTGCTTCTCTAAGATAATTCTTTAAGGAGGAATAAAATCAGAAAAGCATTCAATTTTTAATAAATGGCACTTCTAGCACATCACAATACTAACTCTTCTATTATCTCTTGGTATGGCCCCAATGGAAAACTACTTCGCATAAAGATTTCCATTAAATAAAAGATTAGGTTTGAGTTCTTCTATTATCACTAGAAAACAGTAATCAATATTTTGCTGATGGAAAGGGTCATCGCTAAAATTATAATCATAAGGATAGAGGGTGTTGTACCCTTTTTCACCCTCTTCATCCTCTTATTTTATTTTTGCTTTTCATCGTTGTCTGTAAGATGCTGTCACATGAGAAATAAATGTAAATGTCATCATGAGAGATTTGGCAATTTTCTTGGAAGTTTTATTTATCTGAATAAATAGTATCCAAGATTGAATAACATCCCAGATTGAATAATTTCCTAAGGCGACCTGAGCATTAGTGTGTACATTTCCCCAGGTCCTTTCATTTCGTATCTGTTGTCAGAGTGCAAGCATCTTTGAGTATGTCCTGCTCACTTGTTAGAGGCATTGTAAGTCATAATAACTTTATATTAATGATGCAGTTGAGTTATGTATTAGTATAAGAGTCAAGTGTCTGGATGGTGAGAATATTAGATTCTTTTGTTTATAAATATAATTAGAAATAGGAAAAAAACAGGACAGACATCATGATGTGAACGATGTTATCTCTAGGTAGTGAGTTTATTATAGATTTTAATTTTTTCTTATGCTTTTCTGTTATTTCAAAACTTCTAAAATAAAGAAAAGTAAATGCAATCAGAGAAAAAGAAATTTTAGCTACTGCTTACTTATTTTGTGTTTGCTTGTCCTAGGAGACTTGGCCAGGATTTTTTTCATATGCGCTGTTTCTCTCCCAAGACGTTTTCTTTCTTGCCCATGCTGCTGAAGCACATTTTTTCCATCTTAGCCGTATGGAAAGTACATAAGTTTGTATGACTAGGACCTAAAGATAAATACATAATTGTAGCTGACTTACTTTTTCTTTCAATTTGGTAAATGAGGTTTGTAAATGGGTTTTTGCACGTATTTTGCTGCAACATGATGCTTGTGGTCTTTGTATTTGCAGATGTGAAGAAGTGTCAAGGGAGATAAATGTATTGAGATGCATGGGAGGTTCTAGGAGATATGAAAAACAGTATGGTAGGATTTGTAGGCTGATCATATTTTAACAATATTAATTAATCGAAACCATTCATCAACCTTTTTTAGGCCTGAGCTCCTAGATCATAGTTCAGATTAAAATTCCAGTGTATTTAAAATGTTCCTACCTTGATCCATTGGCCATTAAAAGTTATTGTGTATTAACTTTTAATGTGTGCTAAACCTGTAACTGTGGACATCTTTGCTGCTGCTGTCCAAAGAAATACCTCATAATTCTTTCATTCTTAGGTAAATTTCTGGATTTTCAAAAATGCGTCCCCTTCATCCACCCCTCCCCACTCTTTTCTTTTCTCAGTTGAAAAATTTCTGCATCTAACTTTATGAGGCTATCAAGGAAAAAATTTTTACAACTATCATGAGACATTAAAGAAGATAGAATAAAATTAAATGCCTTGGGAGTTTGGGGTAGTACAAAAAAGCAAGGAATAATTTGGTTTATTTGTTTTTTTCCATCTAATATTTTTAGGTACAAGCCTATGCAGAAAGTGGATGGGGTTGCAGATGGTTTCACAGGAAGTGGTCAACAGACAGGCACATCTGTTGAGCAAACTGTAATTGCCCAAAGCCAACATCATCAACAGTTTTTAGGTATGTTAAGGTGTAATGCGTATTAGTTGCTGTTAGGATTTTGTAAAGAGAACAATAGCAGTCTTTTCTCCAAGTGCAATGTCTATTACAGATGTCAATTACATAGAAAGATTTTTTGGTGCTGACGAAACTATGTGCTTCATATATATAATAGTCCTAGTTCATGTCTACTTTTCATGTTCACTACAGCTTATTTTTTAAAATCTCTGTAAAGGACTTTTAAATGCATATGAATTAAAGGCTCATTGCTATGAAATTGTTTTCCAGAATTTGTATTAATTGGCTTTTGTGATCAAAATTGTGTTGTGTTTACTTTCAGTAGTTCTTCAAGTGCCAAAAAGAATTCTCATTTCCTTTGCATAAAGTTACATATGCATATAGTCGCAGATTAGAAAAAAATATTATAAACATTTAAAAAGTAACATTCTTTTAAATCAATCACAGTACTTTCTGTTTTTGTAATCTGTAGATGGTGTACATGCTTCTTGTTATTGAAAGAGTTAGGAAGTGGAACACTTTGCATATTCCTGCCATAGCCAAAGGATCAAAAATGGCACTTTAATTTAATTGACATCTCTTCTAGAGATGAACATGCATAGTTTCCATACAACCACAGCAAGATAAGTAGATGCTATCAGAGAGTGAGTGTGTGTATGTGTCTGTGTGTGTGTATATGTGTCTATGTGCACTTTCTGACAAAAACAACTAAAATAGACTCTCAGGTCCGAATAGCTACTGCAATTGAAAACATCATGGCAGCATTTTCCAAACTAAAGTCCTCAGGTATATTCTTGTGGATCCTTGAGCATTCAATGAAGATTTTATTTTGTGTTTTTATTTAAATTATAATCTTAAAAAGTAAGCATATTCTGAATTACCTCGAGAACTAAAACTAAATACTACTCTACAATTTTAATTTCCACATTTGTGTTTGAATTTGTAAGAAGACAGGTACCAAAGTGAATTACATTAATTGTCCAGAGCTAATGAGAAAAGAACAGAGAGACACTTGCTATGTAAATTATACGTTCATCCCAAGGGAAGGCTAAATGATGTCCCTATACTCTGTGTGAAAGAAAGTTTCACAGTTATTTGAATATAGAAGAGTAATGGGAGAAGCAGCCACCACAAAGCACAGGTTGGTATAGGCCTGTCAAGCTCAGAAGATCCTGTGCTGTAGCAGTCAATACTGTATTCTTGTTGTGAGAGAGAATTTAGTTATAGGACAAGAGCATCATCTATCACGTCAAGTTAATGTTGTTAAGTTTAATGTTGTTTTTGTAATTTTCATTGTATTTATTTTATAGCTCTTTTGGTTTATGATTATATAAAAGGTATGAAAATAATGAGTTTAAAGCTAGATTCATCGTTTATGTATTTAAGTAGCATGAACAAAATAACTAAAATTGATAGCAGCAAGCTTGAGATATTTTTCTTTTAATAGGGGTCCTCTATTGAGAGACATTGTAATATGTAATATGTTATTTCCAGTATATTCGTAGTGAAAATTTAGTTTCTGCAAAAAAAAGAGTGTTCCCTCTTTTTTTATATTTTGTGCTGATGATGCTACTAAGTTCTGCTTGTAAAATATCGATATGAAAAATCCTCGTTCTTTGGACCTTTAACCTTTAAAAAATTTTTTTCTTTTTAGTCTTCTTAAATTTTCCCTCATTAATCTGTAATTGGCACCATCCACAATAGCTTTTTTCTGTTGTGTTGTCATGGTAACAGATGCATCGCGAGCACTTCCAGAATTTGGAGAAGTTGAAATCTCTTCTCTGCCAGATGGTACTACCTTTGAGGATATCAAGTCACTGCAGAGTCTTTATCGAGAGCACTGTGAGGTAAGTCTTTTCAAACATAGTATGAACACTCCCTAAGTTTTGCCAGATAACTCGCTAAAACAAAATAATCAAGTTTATTCCTAGAGGACAGATGAAGTTAGCATTAATTCTTTTGAGCATTTCTTTTAGCACTAATGAATTCATTTTTCTTCTTTCTTGTCTCAGAGTGGAGAGATGAGGAATGCAGGAAAGTGAGAATAAATTTTATTCTCCATTTCTTAATCCTATCCTAATAAGAATCCTTTGATGCAGCAATTCCACTTCTAGGTATTTATCCTACAAAAATACTTATATATGGGTGATGAGACAAGTGTACAGGGAATTTGTCGCATTATTCATTTTAATGCAAACTATTGGTTATAATTTTAATCTCTAATAGGGAACTGGATAAGTAAAATATGGCACAGTCTTTCAAGTGGAATACTATACAGCTATTTAAAAAATAGGTAACTCTAAATGTACTAAAATGGATCAAGCCAGTATTTAATGTTAAAAGAAAAGGCACAATGCAAAAAAAAAAAAAGCGTATAACATATTATCATCTGAGTGAAAATGAACATGTCTACACCTCTCTCTAGAAAGAAGAAAACAAAAATGTTAACTGTGGTTGTCTTCGTGAAGGAAACTGGGTTACTAGGAGTCAAGGGAAAGAGACTTAATTTTTCAATAGACTCTTTTTACCTTTTGAATTTTATACCATATAAATGTGAATTTCTATTGAAAATAATTTCTGGAAATGTTTAATAAAGCATTTTAGGTGTTCCTTCCAGAAATCTTTGAGGATCTAGTTTCATTTGTTTTGTTTCATTCTTTTGGTTAATTAAGGTTCCTCTTGGTGTTTTCTGTCCCCACTGCTACTCTGTAAGTATCCCACATCCAAATTGGCTTCATTGTCTAGGAGGTGAACTCTCTCCATGCCAACATATTGATGTACCTGCAACTCACCTGGTAGAAAAGGGATAATAGATTACAATATGAGTTTTCTTAACTGTTTCTCCTTTTAACAGAGAATTCTATTTAGAATTTAAGTAGCTTTATTCCAGGGGTATCTGTGATTTGCTTAGAAGTAAAAGATAATCCTTTGGATGGGCAGTACTGCTGACTGCTGACAGTGCAGTATGCAGTAAGAAGTCTCAGTTCATAGCATTCACAGATTTTTTTTTTTTCCCACTCCAGAAATAAGAATTGCTTGAGCAAATGTGAGTACTTGTCAAGGGTACTAGATTACTAACAACCAAGGGCAAGTTCTCTCCTTATTAACATAGCATGTGCTAGAAGTGTTCTTCAACATGCCCTACCAGTTCCCAGCATTTCTTGGAATGATGAAAGCCACTTAATATTCATTTTCCTTAGACTATTGTACTTTTCCCAATATTAGAGAATTCCTGTATTATTCTTATGTATATAGAATAAATTTTTTTGTTTCTATGTCTATCATCTTATTCAATAAACATTTGTATAAAGATTCTCTAAACAATTTCGTGTTTCTCTATGGTCAAGTGAACCTTGCTTTAAGCAAACCAACATATACAAATATAATCTAGATTTTTTTCTAATATTTATTCAAAATGTAAGTTGGAGCATGATTATTTGCATCGCTAAAGCATGTACCATAAGATTATTTTAAGGGATAAGCTCCCCCAATAAGATTAAAATCGTTTTTGGATTATAAAATTTTCATTAATGCACCTATTTTGAGGAATAAATATACTTTGTATGAAGAGAGAGGGACATGTATAGTAATTAATCTGTGTGGGAAATGACAGTCCATGGAATGATCTCCATTTATTTCAGAGTTACCAGTGTTCATGCCATCTCTCTCATAGGGCACAGGAGCATATATAAAAATGAAAAATTCTAATAATTTCTGTCTGTCAGACTTCCAAACTTTTGAAATATAGCTGTCTGAATCTCATATCCAGTCCTGTAAATAGTCATTTGCCCTAAGCCAGGAGAATATGGGTTATTTTAATTTATACTTTCCTATATATTTTAGTCTGAACATATTTGAAAGTAGGTAGACAAATGATAAAATGTTTTATTCATTTGTAAACTGCCTCAATGAGGCTGATGTGAATGTCCTTTTCAAAAGAGTTATTTGAGATTATTTAATTTGAAGAGATACTAAATTTAAGATACATTGAAATCCTTTACTTGCCCTATTTTATTTCACGTTTCTTACAGTTTATATTTTTAAAGAGATTAATATACCTATTTTGCCTATTATTTGGAATTCTCACAATTTGTTTATCAAAGACATTTTGTAAGTATTAATATCATTTTGTTACATACAGAACAAGTATATTTTTTATGCAAGTCGCTGATGTTAAAATGGTGTTTTTAACATCAGTTATTCTCTATATCACACATAAGGCCAGATCTACACAGGTGGCACGAACTCTGAAATTATGAAGTTACGGTTTGCTCTTTTTGCCTAAAATACTCAGACTCTCTAGATTGCCCCCTATTTTATCTTACCTTCCACCAATTTTATAGATCTTCATGGGGCTGTTTTACATTTTACCTGTCCTGGTCCTCAATGCTAATGACATCAAACACATTATACTGACTACTTCTGTCTTTTCAGCACTCAAAATAATCACAGAATCATGTGTTCTTTGCACAAACAAGTTATTCTTTGGTTTTATGCCTGCTTTTATCTGGAGGCTAATTGACAAACTAATTGGAATGGCAGGGTGAAATTAAATGATCATCAAAAGTTAATAGGGAAAGTGGTAGATTTTAGCATCATAAAAAAAATGCCTTTGATGCAGCCGGTAAATGGTTCTAGAGATAAAATTAAGAAGAGAGAAGAAGTGAGGCCCCAATATTAGAAAAGGGGATCAGTCTTAAAGCTATCCTCTAAAAGAAGTATGAAGAGATAGGATTGGATTCTCTAATGTTGAATGAAAGGCATTGCTTGCTATGCCCAGAGCGACACTATCCTCTCAGGGCCTGCTGACTCCATAGTTTCCGCTGCAGCTTCTGCCTGGCTGGGAACACCCTGGAGCCATGGTCAGCAGCCTTAGACAGAGCTTATTCAGCCCTAACTCCATCTGCCACACATAGGCACCTCCACACCCTTCAGTTCTCTCCTCTTTGATTGCCAATAACCTCACCTAGCCCGGAGAGGACTAATGTAAATTGAATCTGTGTTCTGTACCCTTCAGGGTCTGAGAATAGGTAGAATGGCAACAACTATGTAGGCAGAAGGCAGCAGTAGGTAAAGGAATGAAAGAAAAGTAAGAAAAAAATGGAGAAGAAGGAAAGCAAGAATGAATATGGAGGCGAAAAGAGAGGTAAAATTGAAGATGGGATATGAGGCCATTATGAGAGGAATGTGTTATCTTGCTTAATCTTTCAAGAGGTTTTTTTTTTTTTTTTTTCTATTTTGTTTCCTAGCTAATTTCTTTGATTTTTGATTCTTCCACTTCCATTGATAAAATTTAGTTCAGTTTCGCCAAGTCAACTTATAGGCCCAAGAGAGATCTTTACCATATAAAATCTCATCGTATTAGGTTCTCCTAACATATCCCCATAAGTAATATTGTGAGGTAATGCTGATACCATTTTGTTTTTTAGGCAATACTGGATGTTGTGGTGAATCTTCAATTTAGCCTGATAGAAAAATTGTGGCAAACATTCTGGCGCTATTCTCCCTCTACTCCAACTGACGGCACTACCATTACTGAATCAAGGTCAGAATCCATATGCTTTTCCAATTCTTTTTCATGGCTGAGTAGATGTCACAGCTAATAAATTAAAGATATGTATACCAGTTGTGAACCTTACCTGATAACATTAAGTAACTAGATTGATGCTTTGGCCATCCTAGAAATAAACCACAAACTGCTCTCTTGAAGTTTCAGTGTGTTTATATAGCTCCCATTTTTATTGATTTGGGGGACTGTGGTAGAGTTATTTCATCCTCATGGAATTGCTATCGTATCTGCCTTTCATACCATCAGAAAATATTAATGTGCATAGGAAGCTCTGGGGGAGTGTTTTATATAACTATCTATCTACTATATGTATATCCAGCCATATGACACCAATGCAATGGTGGTATAGTTTCTAACCTCAGTAATATTTGGTAAATTTAAACTATTTTTAAAGTCCATTTTCTTTTTTATCCTCATTTGCCATCTATTCATTTGCTACATTTATTCACACCAGCAATCTGAGTGAAATAGAAAGTCGACTTCCGAAAGCAAAGCTGATAACTCTGTGCAAACATGAGTCTATCCTGAAATGGATGTGTAACTGTGACCATGGGATGTACCAGGCTTTGGTGGAGATTCTCATCCCCGACGTCCTTAGACCTATTCCTAGTAAGTTAAATGCAGACAAGTACGGATGCTTTTGTTCTCATACATTCCACCCAGGAAGTTTTGGGAAGTGACACTGCAATCTAGAATTATTCTAATTTCATTTAAATTTGTCAAACAGAAAGCACGCAACACAGGCTATGGCATGAAAGCAGCTTAGAACAGAACTGTAATAATAGGGGAAAAAATGATTTGTTTTCCAATCTCTCATTTTCTTTTTGATATAAAAAGCCAACCTGTAGATGTGACAGCCCTGATAAACTAATTGCAAGAACACTCCCAGGCCAGTCAGCCATATAAAAATTATTCTACCCAAGGACACAGTCCCCTTCATAAACCCAAAAATTACTGAAATCTGTAATTGGTAGGCCAGCTTCTTTTGTGGCTGCTTTTGATTTGAAATGAATTTATCTTGATTTCCAGTGAAGTTGAATTCCTTTATAAAAGCACTTACTTTGTCACCTACATCATGTTAAGAACTACGAATGCAGTTTCCATTAACAGTAATGGTTAACTGGCATTTTGAGAGAAAAATCTGTGTAACTACATGAGCATTGTAATCCCACTATGAAGAAATTGAGAATTACACAGATAGGGTTAGATTACCTTTTTAAGTGATGATGCTTTTTAAACTACTTTGTAGCAAACAAAGCTATTATCTGCAAGTGTCAATATAAATGCTATTACAGATACTGTTAGAGGCAGTTGAAACTATTTTATGCTACATCTATATGAGCACATACTAGGGACCTTAACTTTTAAAGAAACAGAGCAGTTTCTATTCTACACGGACATTAATAAAGTAAAAGCAATCACATAGCTTGTGAAATTGGCAATCACGTACTTCAAGTACACTGTTCACAAGTGATTTGTGTTAAATTAGTCTAAAAAATATATAAATGGAAATTTTGTAGAAGAAAAGGTGACAATATTAACATTTGTATATTTATACTTTCTTTTTTTCTAAATACAATAGACAACAGTGGAAGGTATGAGCTCTTTAATATGTTCCCTACCACCTTAAAATAGATGCTTAAATGTATTTACATGTAACATCAATGAACACACATAAATTCATATAGGAGTAAGTTTTAAAAATCTAGCTGAAATTGTCTCACAATTTTATAAATTGATAATATGTTCCACTGTATCTGTACCCAGTTTCCTGACTAAAGATTGATTAAAAGTGATGTTGTCATGGAAAATTTCACTATGTAAATTCTCTACGGATTTATGTTCTGGAATCTGGTTTTCCTTGTTTTTTTCTTGCTCCCTGTGCTCTGAATGATAATCTCTAGAGACATTTAAGAGAAGTTGCATAGGGAAGCTCATTAGCCCATGATATCTTGCCACCAACATACAAGTTCTCAGATGAGATTGAAGAAGGGATGTCAGTGGGCGCTTTCTTTTTTGAGACATATTAACAACATCAATATTCATTAAATAATTCTAACATCTTTTGATTCTATATCAGCATCATAAGAATTTAACCTGTGAACTTAACAGTTCCCTAATTTAAATCTTATATGAATTTTAGTTGACTTAAAGCCACATAATTTTAAGTACACAATGTACTTGACCTTTGTCTTTTGCAAATTTTGATTTGAAAACTAGCATATTCTGTCAAGTAGTTTGTCTCTACATTCAGCAGAATAGTTTTATAGTTTCTCTTAAATTACAAAGTACATTAATGTACTACACTACCAAGGAAATTTGGAAATTTAATTCCCATTCTACAATGAGACTTAACAAAATAAAGCTTAAAATACAATTTAGATAGCTATCTTCTGGTCGTATGCATTTTAATATTAATCTTGAGCAGGTTGAGACAAGTCAGCTTTGGAATAGATTTTAAATTCCAAACTATTCATTCATGAGCCTTTGAAAGTTGTCAGAGTCAATCTGCACAATTTTGTACTTACATGAATCCCTATAGAGAGAGCAAACTTAATTTTATTTTTAAAAATTGTATTTTCCTCTCTACTAGTACTTCACTCTACCATTTTCTGTCCAGATGGGATTTCTTTTTTTAGCTTAAAAAAAAAAGTCTGCATATCACACTAATTTAAAGTCAGCTTGAAGCTACTATATTCTAAAATACATTTATCTGAAAATGCAAAAAACATTAATTGTAGAGTATTGTATAAGAACTCAACAGTTAACACTTAAATGTACAATTATGAGTATAATTACAGGTGGCCTAGATTGTCATTTAGTGCAAAAAAGTAAAACTCTCACAATTATTTAATATACAAAATACATCTTTTCATTTTATAATCTCCCTGCATCAAGATAAAACAAGGCCCATAATAAATTTTTTTAAAATAACATTTATAGGTTCTTGGGATTTTTCAGATTAAATAATTATTATATATTAATTGTGGGAAAATGGAAAATACAGATTGCCAAATTGAATCTTGAACAAAATTTTACTGTTTCAAAAAGTATTGTTAATTTTTTTCACTCTTTTTCATTTCCATTCATGCCTGTCCTCCATGGTTCTAGTACATAATACAACAGAAAAATATTTTTCTTTCCTTTTTCCTTTCTTGGATAAAGTGGGAAGCTTTAGAAGTTTCAAAATATTAGTTCTCAAGAAATTTTCCTATTCAACGTTTCCAGTAGATGATTCTCGTGGTTGAGTCCACACTTTCTTGGTCTTTTTCCTAACCAGAATTTAGTCCTTTCCAATCTCTTCTGTCCAATTTTGACCAGTGAAATAAATCTTTAAAAAAAAACTTTGGATGTTTTTATTATTGGAATAGTAAAATTTATATCTTTTGCAAATACCTTGAATAAACTAAATTATTTCTACAACCTGCTTTTGGCAAAAGTAATAGAGAAGCATGTCAGACTCATTTGAGCACAGAAAGAAAAACCAAGGAATATAATCCCATGATAACATTAATATTCTTGGGAGCCTTGGCTAAAACTGTAACTTCTCTGTTTCTAATAGTAGACTATATTTTGATGTTTACCACATTATAGAGAACCTGCACAGACTAATTTTATGTTGTAGGTGTTTCAAACACTTATCTATTAAATATCTAAAACTGCTCTACAGAGCCTTGGGCACAGAGAAAGTAAAATACTATTGACTGAATTACTTGTTGAACAAGAATAATTCTGTCTCCTAATATATAGCAATCTCAGGAAGCAGATCTCCTCTTATAAAATAGTCATAGTCATCACCAATAACTGAAGATGCTTCTAATCATTTAATGACCACCATAAAATCTTCTGTCATGGGACCTATCCCTGTTTCAAGTTTCAACAGATATATAAAGACTATAGAATGAACTATTTTAGGAATATCTTAAGAATATTGGTTTCTGTGACAGCAATTTTATCACACTGATCTTTTATCTCTACCTGCCAAGTGAAATGGAAAATGGTTATCTAGAATTTTCAAGTCAGACAATTTTAATTTTTACCTTACTTTTCAACAAGAATGAGAAATAACTACTCCAATTCATAGATTCTTAGTAAATAGATGCATCGAGAAAGAGAAAAGGCTTTGCATTATTTTTCTTTTTAACTAAAGAAATGAAAATAGGTTAAGTGCTTGAAAAAATTAAAATGAAGAATTTATAAAGAAAATATGCAGCCTTTTAGCAGAAAACTGTTAATGAAAAGAATGTTTTGTCCAAGATAGAAAATTCCATAAGTATATTCACAACTGGTATATGTTGCTATAAGCAAGAATGTTTGTTTTTGTTTTCCAACATAATGTTATTAAGTATCTGGGGAAAAATAACTTTTAAAGAAAAACCCAAAATAGTAATTCTGGAATGCTTTAAAAAGTTAGGAATAATGTTAAATAAAGTTTCCTCAGTGAAGACAATAATGAATTTTGTGCTATATCAGATGTTGTGTACACATATTCTGGCATAAAGATTAACATTCTTTGGTGTCTTTTTCGTTCTGCTTTTGTTCTTTAACCTTTAGGTGCCTTGACCCAAGCCATTCGAAATTTTGCAAAAAGCCTTGAAGGTTGGCTTTCCAATGCCATGAACAATATTCCACAGAGAATGATACAAACCAAGGTATACTTTATGTCTTTGCTTTTTCTTTTGTGTTTAAGAAATTGTTCTGAACTATATGAACTTTATGTCCTATCAAATGATATCATGTACAGTGTTAATGTTATAATGTATAGAATCTTTTAAAATTGACTTTTATATTTATATTTTATAACCATGTAATAAAGAACTTACATAAGAGATGTTTGATGATATTTCTTTCAAAGGGAACAGAGAAGCATTTTAAGTGTGGTACATTTCCAAGCCCTTTTCTAAACAATATGTCAGACATGTATATATTCTAAACTATGTATTGGAAGCATATAAACTATATATGCTTAATTTCAAATATTAAAAAGAATAGCCTAGGCCCTAAGATGTTAAAAAACTTCCCATTTGAAGGAATTTTAGATTTTTTAAATTCCCTGCTAATTGTATTCTGAAAAGTTCATGTAAATTAATGTTCCTTTGCTTTTTCAGGATGTTTTGTTTTTCAGCACTGGTGAATGCATCTGTGAATCAAGTAATCATTTCTTCAAGTGAACAATTATCTCATAATTGATCAGTATATCTCAGGAATGTAGATTATTTAGCTAGTGTATGAATTCTAGTCTCTACTTTGTCCACTACTAGCCATGTTACTTTATGCTAATCTCTGAACATATCCCCATGGCAAGATTAGACTGATTCTAAATGTTATCTAAATTTTGGTGCCAGAAATCACAATCGTGGTTTTTTGTCAGTGACTGTATTTACTATCAAACTCTAACAATATGCCTTAACTTTCAATTTGGGGGCAAAGTTGATAGATTGAAGTTCTTGTAACTGTTAAGTTTCTGTGGCAACTCAAGTAGCTCCCAGTTCTTTCTGCTTTGGCTTAAAGTTTACAGTCAAACTTCCTCTCTCTGAAACATACAGAAGGCAACATTTTATTGATAGGCCCACTTTAGATTGTTGCTCTTGAGCTGTGCTCTCAGTGCAGTAGGTCTAGCCACATGTGGCTCTTTACATTTGAATTTTAAAATAAATTGAGTGAAATGAAAAATTTAGCTCCTACTCACACTAGCACATTTCAGTGCTCAACAGCCCCCTGTGGCCAGTGGCCACACATTGAAAGCACATATGCAGTGCATTTCCATTATCACAGAAAGTTCTTTTTGGCAGTGCTGTTACTGAGTACCACATTGAGGTGGTCAAAAAAAGAGGTGTTATTTGGTTATGATAGAGGAATTTTTTCCAACTTGCAGACTTGCAACTTGCAGTCACGTTCATAACAATACCTCAAACAGCTAAGAGTGCTTCCCTTCCCAGTGTCATCAAAGTGAACGTCGTAGAAGTTTAGGTGCAACATTGACCATCTCATTGAACTCCAGGATTGATCTGGATGATTTACTGTGGTGGAGGATGCCTTTTGCTCTTCCTCTTTCACTGATAATGTAGCCATTTTTCCACAGAGCACTCAGTGAATGAAGGCAATTTACCCTGATAGAGGAAACAGCATTCCAACCACCGTGAATGTCGGAATCAAAATGCCTGGGGTTCAACTCCCACTGCTGTAATGGAGTTTCTGTGCAACCTTGAGCAAACTACTTAACCTGTTTAAATCATAATATGTGTCTAACAGATGGTTATGAGAATTGAACAAGATAATAATACCACATAGTGTGTACTAGATTAATATAAACCACAAAAATGGAAAGGGATGACTCATTTTTGAAGGTATGTGAGCTTCCTCCCAAGCTCTACATAGCCCTAAAACATCTATCAAGATAGAGCATCCTTTACCCTGAGAATACTCTACCATTCAGCCAACTGATTGTTCAACTACTTGCTGTTTATATACCCAGAGTGATTTAATGCAATACCTTATATTCTATAAATATGTTAAAATTTTTAACATTTTTTAAAGGTTAGAATCATTAGATCTACAGTGCATATAACAAATTTCCATGAGATTATGAGATTTATATATTTATCTAGACTTTTTTGGCATTATCTTTGATATCTTTCAACACAAACTGGTTCATTCAGGGTTCCAACAGGAAACAAATGGTGCATCCAAAGGGAGGGAGAGGGATAATTGACAAGAGCTTAAGAAGAGTTTATTTCCAAATGTATGAATGAATTTGAGAAAACCAAGGATGAATGGTAAAGCACTCCAGGGCTCACAATAGTGGGAAGTCCTAACCATCCGGAGGTCTGAAGGATTGGGGGTGAAATCTACGTCATAAGGAGATCCCGGTTTTTCCCAAGTACTGTAGTGGCCTTAAAAAAGGAAAGCAGGCTCTCCTCAAACAGGAAGACAGCAGAGATTTTAGAGAATAAATACTCTAACCATTCTAACCGTTCTTCCCATCCTTCAGTCTCCTACCAGTGCCTATCACTGGTCAAACCCAGCTGAAAGCCAGAGGACAAGGAGGAGGCTAATGTAGTCCACTCATGTTAGTCTTCCTGGGCACACAGCAGGATGGAGAATAGAAAGTGGATTTTGAGAGGCAAATGGAGATTTCCTGGGTAGCCCTTTTAAAAAAATTTAAATTCTTAAAAAGAATTCTTTTAGTTGTTTGCCTCTGATAAGTTTATTAGCTATATATTTGCTAATAAAGTTTATGAACGCTCTAACCTTAAAATTACCCAGGATTCTATAAAATAAAGGTAATAAGAGTAAATCTGAATGGTAGTTCTCTGAAATGTATTTTTTAGTCCAATTTAAAAAGGAAGAATGTATAGTTTGGTTTTCCAAATAAAAAGAAATTTTTTTTTAATCTGCCTAGTTTCTAGTTGACTGTCCTAAAAAAACAGTAAAAAGGGAATGAAAACCAACATTTTTTCTACTTCCATAGACAAAGTCATTTCTTGCTGTGGGTGAGTAGTTATTTGCAAGACTGGTTTAATTAATGCTGCACTCATATGTGAAAGAATGTGGGAGTTTGTTTTAGTCTTGACCTCAACCTACTCAAAAGGAAAATAATACTTGGCTTAGAGATTTAGATGCTATAATTTACAAGTAAACTATCTCACCAAATGAATTTGAAATAAGTGTCAGAGGAAAGCATTTAAAATTTGGCAAGGAAAAAAAGACCTGAAGATTGCAATGGCTTCTTTTACTGGAGGAAAAAGGAATCCAACTTAATTGGATTTCTTTACAGGTTGCCGCTGTAAGTGCCTTTGCCCAGACTCTGCGAAGATACACATCGCTCAATCACCTGGCCCAGGCAGCTCGTGCAGTGCTTCAGAACACTTCCCAAATCAACCAGATGCTCAATGACCTCAACCGTGTCGACTTTGCCAATGTCCAGGTACTCTGTTTTCTTGCAAAACATGTCTTTTAAGGAAAGATACCCGATTTTTTCTTCTTAATTAGTATCATCAAATTTCTTTTTGAAGTCTCATCTGTACACAGATAGCATCTATATTCACTAAACTCTGAAAGAGAGGAGTTTTATTCAGATGTGACATTACTGCTCCAGTATGTTGTAGTTTAAGTCTGCTAAGATTAATAGTCCTAGAAGGCAACATAATATATTACCAGGGTTTGCTGAATAGTTAATGGAGTGATGAAGATCATAGTTATTGAAGTTAGGCAAGAAATGAAACTGTTCCATCTACTGGCTGTGGGATCTTAAGCAAGTTACTTAACGACTCTGGGCTTTTACTTTGCACACCTTGTAACACCTGTCTTAGATTATTGTTTACATATTTAGTAATTTTTACCATGATATGCAGACATATTTCTGTTAGTATAGTGTCCTAGCTTCAAAGAACTAAGAACAACTCTATTTAAGACTTCACTATAGGTGCCTACTAAATATTTGTTCACTTGGAAAGAATTAGATGCTATAAGCTTGGCTATTTTGATAGTTCAAATAAAAAAAAGTATTTTTTAGCCTTGTGATGAGACTATTCATCTGTACTGTAAAGTACACTTTTGAAAAAGCTAAGTTAGAAATATTATTATAGGATTTCAACAAATATTTTATTTCTGATACTGGAGGAAAAAGCAATGATTCTAATTGTTACCAAGTAAAAGTAATACTATTGCTCACCAAAAGCATAAGCAACAAAAGAAAAAATACATAAACTGAACATAATCAAAATTTAGAACATTTGGGTTTCAAAAAAGACCATGAAGAAAGTGAAGTGAAGCCAGGTGTGATGGCTCACTCTTATCATTTTAGCACTTTGAGGGGCTAAGGCATGAGGATGGCTTGAGCCCATGAGTTCAAAACCAGCCTGGGCAACATAGTGAGACCCAGGCAAAATCTCTACAAAAATGAGAAAAATCATTAGCTAGGCATAGTGGTGCACACCTATAATCCTGGCTACTCAGGAGGATCTGAGGCAGGAGGATTGTTTGAGCCTAGGAGTTTGAGGCTACAGTGAGCTATTATCGTACCATTACACTCCAGCCTAGGCAAGAGAGTGAGACCCTGTCTCTAAAAAAAAAAAAAGAAGAAGAAGAAAAAGAAAAGAGAAGAAAGTGAAATGACAACCCACAAAATGTGAGAAAATTTTTGCAAATCATGTATAAGAAAGGAGTTGTATATATTGACAGAATATATTAAGAACTATTATAACCCAATAATAAAAAGACAACCTGATTAAATATGGAAAAAAACTGAATAGACATTTCTCCACAGAAAACATGCAAATGGCCAAATAAGCCCCTAGAAAGATGCTCAATATCATTAGCCACTAGAGAAATGTAAGTCAAAACCACAATGGGATACCATTTCATACACAGTAAAATGAGTATAATTAAAAAGATAATAACAAGTGTTGGTGGGGATGTAGAGAAATTGGAACCTCATACACTATTGGTCAGAATGTAAAATGCTGCAGCCACTTTGAAAAATAGTCTGGTAGTTCCTCAAAAAGATAAACATAGAATTACCATACAGTTCAGCAATTCTACTCCTTGGCATGTACCTAAGAGAAATGAAAACATGTCCACACAAAAACTTATATACAGATGGTTATAGCCACATTATTCATATTAGCCACATAAAAGTGGAAACAACCCAGATGTTGATAAATTGACAAACAAATGCGGTTTATCTATACAATGTAATATTATTAGACAATAAAAAGAAATGAAGTTCTGATTCATTCTATAACGTAGATGCACCTTGGAAACATCATGCTAAGTGAAAGAATCTAGGTACAAAGGACCACCTATTGCATATTACGTTTATTTGAAATTTCCAGAATAGATAGATCTATAGAGACAGAAAGTAGATTAGTGGCTGTGTAGGGCTGGGGAACTGAGGAAACTGGAAGGTGACACACAAGGGGTGGTAGGTTTCTTTTTGTGGAAATGATAAAGTTCTAAAATTGATTGTAGTGAGGGATGCACAACCCTATGAATATACTAAAAGAAGGCTTTGAACTGTATATTTTAAATGGGAGAATTATATGATATGTCAATTATATCTCAATGAAGCTGTTAAAAATTCCATTTTTTTAAAAAATAAACTAATTATTAATTACTACATTTCCTAGGAATTTTAATCTCTACTTCTGGTCTTAAAACTAGACCATTTAAAATATATCAAAAAGTAATATTTGGGCTTAATCCATTTTAGGATATGATAAATCAGTTAAGTACATTATGACTTTCACAGATTTGGTTCAAACTTCTGATATATATAAAGTTTTTAAAATCTTATCTGTCTGCAAACACACTTACATACACATACACATGTAAACACAAAACCTTTACAAGAACAAACTATCTCAGGTTTACAAAACCATTTATTTTACATATTTTAATGGAATTTACATTAACTGATTTAGTGAGAATATTAAAAGTTCATATAGCCTTGAATCCATACTGTAATGTTTATTTCAAATCTTCTTTTAGAAAAGATATGTTTAAAAATACCTTAAGAAAAGTTGAAGTAGTAAGGCAACTTCCAGTTGCACAAAGTAATTTAACCCCATTAACAGGAACTATTTTTAAGAATGGTTTCTAATAACATCTGAGAAAGGTTTTAAATGTTCTGTTAGCAATATTTTCTTATGTGTATTTGTGTGTTTGCAATCCTATGAAATATTTATACAAATGAGTCTTTCCCTGGTTATAAACATCAACCTTGAGAACATCTTTGCATATAAATGGTCAATTATGTATCTATTACACTACTTATCCTCCACCCTCCAACTTTGAGACTACCCTCTCTCTTCCTCTATTTTCAACTATCAAGTTTTTCTGGGTCCACCATGACAGTCATTAGTGCTGAACCTGTATGATTAAACATCTTCCCTCCAAAACCTCCTTCCTTTCTTCAGAGGACCATGAACACAGTAGCGAACCCTTCATTTCCCCGTACATTTTACTTCTCACTAGTGTGTTTATTTTAATGAGTAATCTCTTTTTCAAGGTAGCATATTTCATCTTTAACTCCCTCGTTTCTTTCCTTTTATTTTCCAAGCTTTACCAGGTTTTCCCAGAGTCCCCTGCCTCCCATTCCACCTTTATCACCCACTCCTGTTCATTTCAAAGTTGTCCCTGCCACTGTAAGATTCAGCTCAGTAAGACTGACAAATATAAGGGTGATGCTCTTGTAGTAAGGTAACTTCAGTTAAAAACAATTAAATTACACATGTCAATATTACAATACCATAAAAGCTTGAAAGTACTAAAACATTCCTTTCAGGATATCCATAAATCTCTTTTTACCACTTTATTCTCCTCTAATTAAATCTTCTTTTCCTTGTGCATTCAAGATGATTTTTCTATTGCAATATAATTGGTTTTCTGTTTCATTTAATTAATAGTATTAAAACGGTATTGTTTTCTAATTTTTAATATAAATTGATGGTTTTTTATCTATTAGGTCATTAAATATGAAATGTCCAATTTTTAATCAAAAGTTTAGTTTATTTTATCTCAAGAAGCAGTACAGTTAATCAAAGTATGCACCTAAACTATTGACACAGTTTTGCCATCTTAACAGTAGCTTGTTTATGCCAGCAGCAAAGAAGCCTGGCGAGCGAGTGGTGATGAAATCACAAAAGGTGTTTTCCACAACTTGTTGAAAATTGAATATTTTTCCTTGCAAGAAGTGGTCCACAGCCTGGAAGAACTGGTAGTGAGTTGGCACAAGGTCTGGTGAATACAGTGGATAACAGAGAGTTTCCAAGTCCAGCCTCTGTAGTTTGAGCAGTGTTGGTTTTTGTGACATGTGGTCTTGCAAGAGTTAGCCTGTCTCTATTGACCAATCTCAGCTGCTTAATCACAAGCATCCTCATCATTTTGTCCAATTGGGTGCATTAGATATCCACTGTAATCGATTGACCAGGTTTCATGACACTATAGTGGATAATACCAGCGGTAGACCAAATAGACACCATTAGCTTTATTTGATGAATATTTGGTTTTGGACAGTGTTTTAGCACTTCATCTTTATCCAACCATTGTGCTGAATGCTTGCAGTTGTCAAAAACAATCTATTTTTCATCATACATAACAATACGGCGTAGAAATAGTTTGCCTTTATGTTGTGACAGCAAAGAAAGGCAAACTTCAAGACAACTTCTCTTCTGATGCTCATTTAATTCACACGGTACCCATCTGTCCAGCTTCTTTACCTTGCCAATTTGTTCCAAATGGTCCAATATTGTTGGAATAATAATGTCAAACCTTGCTGCTAATTCAAGCATAGGTTGAGATGGATTCACTTCTACTACAGCTTTCAGCTCATCATTAACCACCTTGGTCTCTGGTCACCCACATGGCTCACTTTCAAAATTCAGTCACCAGAATGGAACTTCTCAAACCATCGATGTACTGTGCATTCATTAGCCACATACTTCCCAAATACTTCGATGATATTTCAAGCTATCGGTGCTGCATTGGTTCCATCATGGAACTCATTCGAAAATAACATGAATTTTTGACATATCCATAGTTTCACAAAAATTGCTCTAAAAAAAAAATAGGAAAGATAATTATAAACCAAAATGTGCATTTGAAAGACTGAGGATATACCTTCACAATGGCGGGGTGGGGGCGGGGAACCCAAGAAGTGTCAAAGTGAAATTCAGAGATATCATCTGTCAAACTTAGTACTTAAGGGAATCGGACATTTCATACTTAATAACCCAATACATTATGGGCTAAATAGATTTGGGTGGGCTGACTTGGTAACCTAACTATTACATATATTTTTGTTTCTGTATTTAAAAGCCATTCTGACTTTGATATTCCTGACTACTTGTCATTTTGGATATAATTTTTTATAAGCTAAGAACATCTTTGTTTTTTTTGTTTGTTTGTTTGTTTGTTTGTTTTTTGTTGAGACAGAGTCACACTCTCTTGCCTGGGGCGAGTGCCGTGGCGTCAGCCTGGCTCACAGCAACCTCAAACTCTTGGGCTCGAGCAATCCTACTGTCTCAGCCTCCCGAGTAGCTGGGACTATAGGCATGCGCCACCATGCCCGGCTAATTTTTTCTATATATATTTTTAGCTGTCCAATCAATTTTTCTTTCTCTTTTTGGTAGAGACGGGGTCTCGCTCTTGCTCAGGCTGGTCTCGAACTCCTGAGCTCAGGACGATCCGCCCGCCTCGGCCTCCCAGAGTGCTAGGATTACAGGCGTGAGCCACCGCGCCCGGCCAGCTAAGAACATCTTTAAACGTTCATCCTTAGCTTTTTAAATTATAGAATTGAAATATCTAAATTCCTTTCACAAGGAAATATTTACAATGTATTCTATTGCTAGTATATTTTCACTCTAGAGAATAGTAAAATAAAGTATAATAAAAAGTAGTTTGAAAAGATAAAAAAATGTGCTGTGGTTTTATTTCTCAAAGTTAGGTTTTAGATTATTCATCTTCTCTTGATAAAGCTGCCAAGTAAATAAATAGTTTGAATTTATGGTAAGAAATGAAATTAAATTCTTCCACAGATACTAGTAAGTTCCTCCTTCCCATTATCAATACACAAACAACAACAACAATAAAACTTCCTTAAAATGGGTATAAAGTTTCAGTTTTCCAAGATAAAAAAGTACATATATTAATGGTTAACACTAATGTACTCTACACTTAAAAATAGTTAAGATAGTGTTATGGGTTTTTATGACAATAAAATAATGGTTACTCTAATGAATGAACAAATCAAAACATAACTTTGTTACTTTCTTGATGTTTAAAATTCTTTCTTGGGTACTCTCGTAGACTCTTTTTCAGTTGACAAATGATAAATGTATGTATTTATGGGGAAGAATATAATATTTCAATACATGTAAACATTGTGGAATGATGAAATGAGGGGAATTAGTATATCATCACCTCAAATATTTATCATTTCCTTGTGGTGAGAACATTTAAAATTATCTTGGGGCTCTTTTGAAATATAAATTGCTATAAAATTTCCGGAAGTCATTTGACAGTATGTAAGATCTTAGCTATTCTTATGTAAATCTTTATACAGAAATAAGTAGAAAAGTAAGCAAAGGTATAATACACAAGATTGCTCATTCCAGCTTTATTTGTAATAGTGAAATATTAGCACAAATGTTTAACTATATGGGATTGGTTATATAAATAATGGTATATTCATGCGATGAAATAAATTCATTCATTGAGCAATAAATACAGCACCACATTTGCCTAAATGGAAAAATATTTATCCTATACAGTTAAGTGGAACTAAACAGAATATCTAGTAGAATATATAATACAATTCTCTTTTATTTTAAACATTTATATGTGACTAAGTATATAATAATATATAAATATTACAAAATGTTTATATAAATATGAATAATTGTGTTATGAATATATTCATAAATACAGTATATGTTGTAACATACATATGCATATATGATATAACATATGCATAAGTATATATATGCATGTGAAAAGCTTGAAGGTTATATACATCAGTATGTTACTATTATCTCAGTGTTGCCGTTATCGGTATTTTTAATATTTTGTTTCTTGTTGCTTACTTATTTGTATGTTCAGGTTTTTTATAATCACATTTTAGTGTACTTAAAATATTTAAAAGTAATATTTAGGAGGTAACATCTGAAAGAATTTACGACCAATTAGATAAGAGAAAGAAGGATAGTGGATGGTATTATCAGCTGAGATCAGAAGAAACAGTAGGTTTCCCTGGGGAAATAAAATGAATTGAGTTTGGAATATTTTGCATTTGAAGTGCCTCAAGGTTGAAATGTCCCTTGAATAGATAATATCTATAGGATCAGCAGAGATGCTAGAACTTAGAGGAGTAGGTATCTATTGAGCTAAAATTGTCAATTTGAATGAACTTGTCCTCTGAGAACACATAGAATAAAAGTTACACACACTCTTCAGAAGAATACATATATATTCACAAGATTTTATATGTAGAATTAGGACCTTCACAGACATCCCTCCAAAGAAGCCCATCTTGAAAATATTATCTGGATACAATGAACTCCGCTTAAAAATTTCTGTTAAATTGTATTGTTTTAATATTATGCTTAGAAAAACTTAGGCCCATATAGATCAAATTAATTGCTTCAGGTCAGTTTGGTTAACTGAGGACTTTGGTTAAAATCCATGTCATCTGACCTAGTCAAATATTATATTACCAAATAATTTTTACCTTGAGAGAAAAGTATTTTTTTAAATCTTACAACATAGCTCTGGAAACATCACAAAACTTACGACAACCACTGAAAAGTAACCGTAGAAGTTTCTGTTTTCATTGCCATTACCAAACATGAAACTTCCCGAACAGAACGAGAAGGGAAATTGCAGTAATCAAATTTTTTGGCAAGAAACATGTCTACATTTCTCAAGAGTTTTTGTTGTTGTTGTTATTGTTGTTTTCAGTTCTCTGAATTAATTTGCATTCATAGTCTTGCCTTGATAGCTCTTGGGATTTTTATTCCCAATCCATAAAACCCATAACAGCATATGCTTCTACCTAGTATCATTCAGTGTTTGTTTCAGTTTTAATCTTGAGGGACCACTTTTGGCCAATTGAATGTTTTTATCCATCTGACTTACCCTAAATCTTCTCAAATGAATTGTCTTTAATGTTTTATCTGATGGGGCAGGGCTAGAGAGAATTTCGAAGGCAGTATTAAAACTGAATAGAATGAAAGACACTGAATGTTCAGACTGAATGTTCAGACTTCTATTTTTAAGTAATAATGTATTTTAGTTTTTCACACAGACAGGCTAGCTAATGTAGAAAAACCAAGTTATATATCACATCACTTTTTCATGTACCAAAATAAGCAAGCAAGGAGAAGTATTAATCCTCTAAAACTGATAAAGGTGATATTGGCTTCCTTAACAACTGATAAGTAGTTGTCCATTTTCTTGATTCACTATATGGAGCTTTTATTATAATTTCCCATTCTTGCATCTGGTCTATGTGCTGACATTCCATGAAAAAGATGCTGAGTTGAACTTTTCCTTTGCTTTGGGTGTACGGTCCCAGGAGCAGGCTTCCTGGGTGTGCCAGTGTGATGACAACATGGTTCAGAGACTAGAAACAGACTTTAAGATGACTCTTCAGCAGCAGAGCACCCTGGAGCAGTGGGCCGCATGGCTTGACAACGTCATGATGCAAGCACTGAAACCCTATGAAGGAAGACCCAGTTTTCCTAAAGCTGCCAGGCAATTTCTGCTAAAATGGTCTTTCTACAGGTATCATCTTTATTTTTCTTAAGCTTTCTTCTTCATATTCTGCAAGTATGTGTGTGTGTGTGTGTGTGCACGCTCATGCTTCTCAGACAAAAGAAATGAGTGAAGACTTCAGTTTGTGGAAACTCCCTGTTGTAATTTTCTTCAGCCCAACTCAATGATTACAACATCATGGAAATGTACCAGATTTAGGGAAATAAACTTTCTTCTAGGAAAAGAAATCTTCTTCCTCAAAGCCCTAGATATTCTCAGATAAGAACATCTGAGGTTCCAGTTTAATGTGTTCAGCAACAATTGAAACAGGGCTACAGTCCTCCTTCCTCCCTCTTACAATATACATAATTTAGGCTTTTTTCTTGGGGCCTTAACACTACTCTTCTTTTTGTTCTCTAGTTCAGTGATTTTCAAACTGTGGTCCCTAGACCAGTGGCATCACTATCAATTGAATGGAAACATGTTAGAAATGCAAATTCTTAGGCCCCCACCCCAAATCTCCCTGAATCAGAACCTGTGGAGGTAAGGCCCAGCAATTTGTGTTTTAAAAAGTACTCCAGGTGATTCTCATGCATACTCAGAACCACCTAGTTAATTTCTCGATTTTATCAATTACAATTGTTTTCAAACCTATCTGCCAGGTTTTAATGTTAAAAAAAAAAAATCCTAGTTTCCCCCCTAAGACCTAGGAAATCAAAATCTTGGTGGTCAAGAGGTAGTGATTAGGAATATGGGTAATTGGGATTTTTATTTCTTTCAAAAAGCTCTCCTGGTGATTCTAATGCACAGCCAGTAATCTAGTAGACAGTAACTTTCCTTATTAATAATATGAATCACTTTTTGACTAAAATAATGTAGGTAAAAATATATGTTTTTGTAGATATAGAAGCACCCAGAGGAGAAAGGCTTTCTGATTACATGACATATGATATCAAATGTTGGGATGAGCTGTTGACCATAGCTCTGCCACAAGGGTTAAAACAGCATTTATGACCTGTGTAGGTCAGCAATTATACTATGTATGCATTGGCTAGAATTGGCAATGGACTTCTATTTCATAAGTTAGGTAAGTTATATTTTTAACTCTGGCGTTTGTTCTTTGTGGTAAGAGTTCTTTTTTTTTTTTTTTTTTTTTTTTTTTTTTTTTTTTTTTTTTTTTTTTTTTTTTTTTGCTTCTTTAGATAAAGCTGGCCCCCACTGACTTAGGCCTAAAAGCCATATCTACTTTGAAGTATAGGCAGTCTCTAATTTAAATTTTTTGCAGCCATGCATATGTCAGAAAGTACTGACCATACAACAGCCCCTAACCCTGGCTGTAGGTACACTATGGTCATCATCTGGATATCAGTGGTGAGTCCAAAGCTAGTTGTGAGAAGGGAAGGTATATCAATAAATAACAGAGTTTAGGAATTAGTAGTACTTGTGAACCCAGTAAACCCAGACTACAGGATTTCCATCTTGTTTTGACCACCGATTAATTATGATGGTAATTGCTTTGGTTTTTATTATCAGTGACTTTTTTCTTTCTCAACTGACTGGGTCTAATTCTTATTTCTTAAACTGAAGTAGAGTTGTAGATCCACTGTATGGTTAATTAAGAGGCGAATTATTCTTACATTTTGAAAATAGCTTTCTAATATGTAGCCCAGTGTCCAGTGAAGTGAAAGAAAGCTAGCCAGTTTTTGCTGTTGTTTTGTTTTTGTAGTGGCATAATTCTACATAATGCCTCTCATATATTTAATACCGTTAGCTCACAGGATTTGAGAAGCACATTGTTAAGGTGCTGTCTGACTCTGGGACCCACTGGTATACTCTAGTGAAGCCAGTGCTAGATTTGGATCTGCGTGTTAATAAGAAATATGTTGATGAGAATTTTAAGTTTTCCCTCAATTTTAGGGGAAGACTTGAAAAGCGTTGTCACGGTGTTCTCAAAACGGAAGCAACAACATTAGTAGTAATGGTGGAATTCAAAATTTTAATTTGGGAACATTAAGATTTCAGATATTTTCCCAATTGCTTGAGTTAATTTTTTATTCATCAATTTTTTCTTCCTGGAAAATAATATAAATGGTATACGTGCTCCATGAGTGATTGATGAAATGGCAGTAACACTGGCTGGCTATTCCAACATTTTATGACCAAAGGCAGAGTCAGAAAAGGCAAGGTTGTTTTTTTTTTTTTTCCTTCCTCCTGCTTTCTTATGTTGTTAGTGTCAGACTTGCCCTTACTCTTTCCTGTGGGATTTTTCTTTCCTATATTTAGTTGATATCATTTTAGAAGTACACCCCTGGAGCCTTCATCTCCACAGAGGTCTGTTGCAGGTATCTTGAAAGGAGAGAAAATTACTTACTTGTATTTCTTGTTCTCTGCAGATATACAAACCCAGTGGATCATCACTTGCCTGCCCTCTGTCCTCCCTGAGTTGGGGATAATTGGCTTGTTATTATTAGACACTATTATGGTTATTATTTTCATTTCAAAAAGACTTGAAGGCGTACAGTTCAGGGCCCCAGAAGGAAAGGCACATTCAGACAGATGCATACCTCCTGCTGGTAGGCAAAGTCAATAGCTTAGAAACTTAAGAGCCTTTAATATCTGAACTCTGTTTTTAAGTGAGACATAAAAACATATTGAATAATGAAAACTGCATTCACAAACTATCAAAGAACCAGAATTAGAGTATTTTTAAACATGCTTTTGGCATTGCAAATGCCAAAAATTTGTAAACTCATAAATGCCATTGTAAATTTGGCAATCATATACACAGACCCTTCATGTTCTGAAATCAGATACTTAATCTCATAATTTCTAAAATTCCGTATATATATTTACATGCATAGAAATATAGAAATGAATTGGCAGAGAATCATGATAGCAGCTGTTGATATATTGCTGCAAACATGCTCTGCTTCAAATGGGGGTCTCTCCTTGCCTAAGCTGGCTTTGAATGACTAATGGTGGCTCCCTAGGAAGCAGGAAAAAAAAAATCACCGCCTTTCTTAGGCAGACAAGGAGAAGTTATGTGGGCCATTTCTCAGCTTGTGTGTTTTGTCGATAAGGGAAGAGAGCATTCCTCAGGGCCACCCTGAAGGTTATCCAAATATCCCATTTTTAAAGAATGGAATGTATAGCTTTGATACTGTGGCTTGAAAGGGGGCACAGGGAACCTAGTTTGCCTACAACTGGACAATACATGAATCTTCCAAAAAATAATACTCTTTTTGAATCAATTGTAAACCCTGTTCAAAGAGAAAGTTCACGAGGGTCACAGGCGTGGTGTTCTCACCTTTATTCTTAGGAAAGGTGTGATGCATTTTCAAATACTCAGAGGCAGGTTGAATATCATGTGTTAGGATATATGTTTCAATTTCCGCACCATGAGTTATAAATATAAACACATAAAGGTATTTCTCATCCATTATAAAATAATTAATGTTTACAACTCTGGTTTTAAAAGGAGTCGGATTCATGGTAACTTAGCAACATGAAATTCAGTGCAGTCAATTTTGCAACATATCTTCCAGAAGTCTGAATTGGACAATAGGATTCCAATTAAACTGTTAATTGTGTCATTTAATACTCGACATGTAGGGCAGAGGCCCAACACAGAGAGAATCAAGTAGACATAGCATTAATGGTACAATTCAACTGATTCTTTTCTAAACATATGACAATAATTTTATTACATACTTATCAGTATTTTTAAAAACTAACTAGGTATTATAATTCAAAGTCAGCAGATTTTTAAAAATTTCCCAACAGAATTTAGTATTACATGTACATTTTATGCTGAAATAAGGTGATTGCCTAACCATCCAAAAGTTTCTAAAACACTTAGAATAAAATCCAAAGGCCTTTACCATGCCTACAAGACCCTACACGGTCAAGCTGCTGTATCACATATTCTTCTCTTTGCTCCTTGTCCTCTAGTCACGTTGGCCTCCTGGCTGTTCTCTGAACACATCAAATATAGTTCTGCCTCAAGGTCTTTGCATGTGCTCTCCTTTCTGCCTGGAAAACTGTTCACTCATATGTTAATATGGCTCATTTCCTCATTTCAATCCAGTTTCCTCTCAGATATCAGCTCCTCAGAAAGAATTTTCCAGGTATGCTAACTTAAAATGCCTGCCTCCATCACTCTCCAATCCCTTGTACTGATTTATTCGATTTGTCACTATCTAACTTTATATTTTATATCTACTTGCATAGTTATTGACTGCCTTGCCTACTAGAATGTGAACTCTTTTGAAACCAACATTTTGTCTGACAAGACAAAAACAATATGCTGGCATGGAGTAGGAACACAATAAATATCTATTGAATGAATAAATGTGAATTCTCCTAGAAAAAATTGACTTTGCTTTTCTATAATGACATCAGAAAACTATTCATTATGAACATTCTCCTTAGTCATTTGCATAATTTCAGTGTTATTATATTTTGAGAGAAATATAAAGTCCTAAAATTTGAACTTAGAAATACATAGGGAAAGAATCCATTCTATATCTGTGATTATTTATCCTTGCAAAGATTTATTGACATTCAGCTGAACTGGTATTTTTTTTCTATATTATAATGAACATCATCTTTTTAAAAAATTTTATTATGAAATTCTAGCACTCTGGGAGGCCAAGGCAGGAGGATCTCTTGAGGTCAGGAGTTTGAGACTAGCCTGAGCAAGAGCGAGACCCCCATCTCTACTAAAAATAGAAAAAATTACAGGGGACTGGTAGTGAGTACCAGTAGTTCCAGCTGCTTGGGAGGCTGAGGCAGGAGAATCACTTGAACCCAAGAGTTTGACGTTGCTGTGAGCTAGGCTGATGCCACGGCACTCAGTCTAGCCCAGGCAACAGAGCAAAACTGTCTCAAAAAAAAAATTTAAAAAAATTATCATGAAATTAATATGAATTCACATTTTAAAAATATGGGAAATACAAAAACTATACAAAGAATAAACCTAATCACCCATAATCTTACTACCTAGAAATAGCTACCAATAAAATGTTCCTTTAAGTGTTAAATAAAATTGGGATCCAGTTGTTTACCATATATTGTTACCTATATTTTCCCCTTAACATTTTTTATTTAACATTACATCCTGAGCATTTTTTGTGATTAAATGTCTTTAGAAAAATAATTTTTAATGTCCTCTCAATATTCCATATGTGTGTCTTATACATTATTTAAACATTACCTTACTCCCGTATTCTTCAACATTTAGATAGTTTTTGGTATTTTGATACAATTTTAAAAAATACAGTAATGATTATATATAATTGTACATATATCTTTGGATAAATTCAGGTAAATGGGTATGAATGTTTTAAAATGACTAATATTAGTTTAATAATGTGCTATCTCGATGCTAATAAAGTATCAGGATATTCCCATTTATTTAGGGATGAGGTTTTTTTTAAAACTGTATGGAGAGTTTTTATGTAAATAACTCATATATTTTGATTCTTTAACTTAATATTATATCATAGACTTCTTTCTATGGTATTACCTGCATGTCTGCGTCATTTTAACTATTGCATAAAATTCCTTATGTAAATGAACCATTTTATTTAATTAGCATCCTACTGGTAGATATTTAGTTTTTCCCCCTAGTTTCTCATGAGTATAAATATTGCTGCAGTTAAAACTATCTTTGCTCATTTGTGTAAATTTCTAGAATTAGGTTACTAGTTCAAAGATTTTGACATTACAAATGTTAACAAATATCATCAAATCCGTCCACAAAAGTTTTGTGAATTTATACTCATAGAGACAGTAAATGCGAGTTATTTTCCCAAATCCTCTGTAACACTGTCTTTTAATTTCTTACAGTGCAATAGGGAATATATGGTATCTTACTTTAATTTTTATTAATTTTGAATAAGACTGATTATTTTTGTATGTTCAGTAGCCATTTGTCTTCTTTAAATTTTAAAAATTTTACATATTTGCTTTCTTCAGCAAGATAAATGCAATTAGGGGCAAATATTCTGTTTCTGCATTACTTTCAAAATTATTTACTTCAATTTTGTGTTAGTATGGGTAAAAAATGTTATATAACATTTTATTGTCATTTCTGTGTTTTTTTGCTTTTGCTTTTTTAAGTAGAGGATTCTCTGCTTTTCAAAAAATTTTCCATAGGAAAGGAAATATTTAATGTCAAATAGCTATTGTATTACATTCATAGAAATTATTTTTACAAATGGCTAATCTGTCACTGAATTTTAAGGAGGATATGGATAGAATTATAAACAGGATTCTGTCATATATCATTGGCACATAAATGACAGCATTCATCTATTTTTAATAATTCACTTATAAAGTTAAAAACTTAAGGAATTCATTAAGATATTTGACTCTGAGGAATCATTCACTAGAACTACTATTTATGAAATGAATATATTATTAATTCTAATAGATGTAGCAATGTAGTAATGGGTAGTTGTCTTAAGATCCTCTGAACTCATGTGTGGTTTCTTAGTAAATAGATCCACAGAAATGAGAGGTCCTCTACCGTGATCATACAGTAATCCCCAAATCCCCATTCTTGCTGCCATAAACAAATGAGAATGAGAAGCTCAGCTTCTCTTATTCTGTATAATATAATCACAATCACTTATATTTGAGTAGTGTTCTATTTATTCATAAGATGATTTCACATCCTTTAACTCATTTTATCCTTGACATAACCAGGTAACTTAGATAAGACTAAATATACTGTTTTTGTTTTCACCCAAGAGGATAAACAATGTCAGGGAAATAATCTGTTTGACATCAGCAGTCAATTAATGAAAAGCCAGAATCAGAATCCAGGACTTCTAAGTTTAAGATGTACAATCATGATCTGTCACTTGTCAATTATAGAATTTTATGTATTAGTAGCCTGTATTTAAACAAGGTTGAAAAATGAAACAGAAAACAAAAGTGCAGTCTTTTGGTTTTCCATTTGCCTGGTGTTTTACAATTTTTATTGTAAAACAAGGAGTAGTAATATCAGCATGTACATTTGTAAGATTCCATCTCTTCCTCCTAAAAATATAATGGTTGTTTTAGTGTAAGCAGGCCAAAAATCTTTAGAAAAAGGCTACTAAGTGAAAATGATGAAAAATACACACAGTCACACACATTGTTTGAGTTTGAAGTGCATGAATAAGCTTAATAATTGACATGTCTTTGGTGAGGCCAAGATTTTATTTTGGAGTCACTTCCATTTTGAATATAACAGAGTTTATTATTAGTATTGTATTAATAATATTCATATTTTGATATTATGTAAATTAAACTTACATTTTTAAAAGAGATGCATCTCTCAATTGATTTTTTATACTTATTTCTCATGGAAAATTACCTTAATTTAAATGGAAAAATTAACCTTAATTTAAATCCAATAAGAAACAGTAATCAGTACTAAATTTATCTCCCAACAAAACTTGCTGGAATCCCTGTACATACTCACTCACATTCTACACTGCCACATCTAGGAACATTGCTTAGTATATTTTGTACCCTTTGTCTGGCACAAATGCATACTTTTCCCAAAGTATACCCCAGAGGTCATTGTCACTGAGAGGTGACAAGAGTGCTACCCGAAAAGAATTTTTACTTTGAGTTGCTTTTTCTTATGGTAGTGATGGATACTCAACCTTTCCAAACTCTTTTATATTCAATTCTCATCTGTATATGAGTTTAACAGAACCAGCAGACTTGCCTATGATGGTGAAATGGTTTTTCCCAATGAAGACCTATCTAGCTCTGAGAAGGATCAAGTCTTAGCAAGGATTATCTTTCTACCACTCTGTTTAAATGAGTTGAGCCAACTGCTTTCAATAATGAAATTATTCCATGGCAGGTTTCGTGCTGTACTAACTATATAGGCTCCCAACTTGACTTCTTTTAAGAAGGAAAATAGTTTGGCACTAACATGGCTGCATATATGTCTTTTCTCTTGGAACAGCTCAATGGTTATTCGGGACTTAACCTTACGCAGTGCTGCCAGCTTTGGCTCTTTCCACCTGATCCGCCTACTCTACGATGAATATATGTTCTACCTAGTAGAACATCGTGTTGCTCAGGCAACAGGAGAGACACCCATAGCAGTCATGGGCGAGGTAAGAGAGGCTAAAGGGCTACAACCCACTGGGCTTTTTATAAAGAACTTGAATTACATTTCAGTCTAAATGTATTAATCTTGATTAACACCATGGTGCCTAATCAAGTGAGCCTCAGACCCAGGAGGGGCTGTGGAGGTATTGCAAGGGGTCTTTAAATCTCTCTGTTCATAGGTACTTAACCAAAGGATTCTAAAATTGTAGATTGTATCAGGTGAAAGCTCATGGGATGTTTTGATATACTACATAGGTGTCAATGTAAAAGAAAAGCTTGAAAACCACTGGACTGAAAAAAAAAATCTTTTGAGTGGGAAATAAGAACGACTGATGTTTCTGGTAAGGCAAAGGGCTAGGAATGCAAAGGAAAAAGTTAAATATGTACTTTGTAGACTCTTTTTCCCAGACCCCCAAGATCAAAGTGAATCATTTTATTTTAGAAGGATAAGGATGATGATGACGATGATAACTAACAGTTTTTTGGACACTTACTATGTACCAGGCACAGTTCTAAATTTTTTACACATAACAAAGCATTTAACACTTACAACTCTTTGAAATAGGTTCTACTTTATCCTGTTTTACAGATAAGCATCTTAGGTTTATTCAGAAAGCTAAGACACAGAGAAATTAAATGGTTGCATATTAATAGCTAGTAAATAGTGGAGACGTTTTTCAAACAGTCTGATTTTCAGACTCATGCTTCTCACCACTAAAGATGTGAAAAAACATTCTTCTCCAGAATTTCTGGATGGTAATGATAATGGCTTATCTTCAACAAGTGTCAAAAAGCTAAAACTCTGAAGTTAATATAAATAAGAGTTGGTTAATATAATAAGGAATAGATGGAAATGCTCAAATGCTTCGGCACTGGCTCATTTTGTTGTATCGAACTGAGGGTACTTCGTACCTTGCTAGATTATACCAGGTTAGAAAATATTACAAATTACTCAAAGCATGAAAGAAGACATATTTCAGGCTATGTGCATGTGCTTATTTAAATAAAAAAGAGTGAAAATAAATATGGTTTGATGCTTTTCCTAGTTTAATATATTAATAATAAAGGTACAGATAAAAAATATATTAAAATACTCCAATGACCTTTATAAGTAATCTAGTATAAATAAAACACATGTCAAACTAGTTCAGAACATTGTTGCAAATGCTCCTGTTGTCCATGTACTTAAAATTCCTTCCTGTATAATGATCTATATGTCTTTGTATGATGTTCTCCAGTGATGATTGTGCTTCAGTGATGCCAAATGAATATGTGTGAGATTAAGCAGGCATCATTGTAGCTTTTAAATTATGGGCTGGACCTCATCTGACCAAAGCAATCTGGACTTTTCTTAGATTTGACCTCCTTTCCCCTTGTTGCCTCTTTCTTTAGGTGTTTTGTGGATGCCTTGTTGCAAAATGCCCAGTCGACATGTAGATTAAGTACTGTAAAATTTGTCAACTCTGGGTTTAAAACTTCAGAAATGAATATGTCTTTTAGTATATGTAATTCATTTGCCATCTGCCTCAAAGGCTCTGGGGCTTCTTTAACAGGATGAACAGGATAATGATAACCGGGATTCTCATGAACACCATGTGGCTAATCCTGGTGCATGGTCCTTGCTTCCCTTGGGTCTCTAGGGAGCAAAGGCAGTGGACATAAGCCAAACAATCATCCTAATAGGCCTTCTTTCTTTTTTACTACATGTAAACTATCCAAATGATTATGACAGATTGCCACACGAGGCAAAGAAAAAGATCTAAATGGAAAAATAAGATAGGAAATCAAGATCAAAGATCTAAGCATACTTCTTGATATCTTTGCTTACTATCCCATTACGTAATTTATAGGAAAATTGTTTCACTGTCTACGCTCATCTATTATTCATCCCAGAAAGCAAATTAAGGTGAATTTTATAGGTTTGCTCTCTTCATGTAGCATTGATGCCTCATATACCTGTTGGCTGTTATAGATCTATTGGTTTTGGTCACATCCTCATATCTAAAATTTCTTGATTCTTGGGAAAGGGAGGAGGAAATTTAAGAAAGAAGAAAGCTGTTTTCTTATGTTCCCCTCACATGTTATCCTAAGCCTATCCTCTTTTGGCCCCTAGGGTGACTTCCCTTTCCAAACACCAAATCCAGAAGTGCCTGTGTACACAGTGAGAGCAACTCATCAGGCCAAGATCCATTGATATCCATAAAAATCGCCGTTACTCTTAATCACAGCAAGTGGTTTTCAGTAATCAGTAATAACAGCAACCACAAAAACAATAACAATTGTCACCATTTATTGAGAGCTTATTATATACTTAATGAAATTAAACTCTTTATCTACTAATGTCCCTTCTCAGTAAATGGCACCACTCTCCTCCCTGCTGATCATGCCAGACACCTGAGTGTCCTCTTTTACCTGTCCTTCTACCTTGACGCCAGTCTCCAACCAATTACTAAGTCTTCTCTTTCCCAAATCCCTCAGAGTGCAGTCAGTATCATCTTCTGAAAATATAAAGCTGGTCATGTTATCCCCCACCTAAGCGCCTTACCTGTCTTTCCCTTCTCACTAATTAAGATACAAAATTCTTCCCTTGGTCCAAGAGGTCTTGCATGATCTGGTCCGCCTCCCACTTCCTGCTCCCTCTGTTACAATCACAGTGGCCTTTCTCTGTTCTCATTCACCAAGACTTTCTCATCATTGGACCACTTTGTAAATGGTTGTTTGTACCTGAAACCCTCTGCCCATCTCTTCTTGCCCATTCTAATTCCTACTTCATGTCTTAAATATCAGTTCCTCAGGGAGGCCCAATCCCTCCAGAATACCTTAACTAGATCTATTCTCTCTGATTTGTACTTTACTTTTTATTCTAGAACCTACACAATAATAGTTGCATGGCTCTTCGTATGATTTGTATAATTTAAGATTTAATGCTTGGAAATAATAAGGGGCTTCGAGTCAGAAGAACTAAATTCTGCTTCTTGCTCTGTCATTTATAGTGATATAATCTTGAGCGAATCATGTCCACTTGTGTTGAACTCCAGACTTCTCAACTCTGAAATTGATTTATCATTTAACAGATATTTCTTATGCAAATACTTTAGGCCAACCACTATAATGATTAGGATATAATGATCGACAAAATGGATTTTGACCCTGCCTTTAAGGAGCTTACATTTCAGTCAGGGATGCGTATTTATTAAATAGTCACATAACTACATAGCTACAAATCTTGTTAAATGCTATAAAGGAAAATTAAAGGGCTATAGGAATGCTTAAAGCATGGGACACTTAATTTAGCCTGGGAGGGCCAGGAAAGGCTTCCCCAAGAACATGACATTTGAGGTGAGAACTAAAGGACAAAAGGATTTAATTCTTTGAAGAGAGAATCTGGAGGTAAGGGGTGAAGACCACTACAGGCACAGGGAAGCATGCACAGGTCCTGTCTGAGATGGGAGGGAGCACAGCCAAGGGAAAGTTTTCATGGGAAATCTGAGGTTTCAGCACCAGGGAGACCAAGTAAATGCTGTCAAATTCAACAGACAAGAGGATGAATTGGATTAGGATAGAAAGCCAAAGGTTTCAAGTGAAACTATACCCACATACGGATAGTATGCCAGGCACTGTTTTACGTGCTTTATATATACTAACTTACCACGACCCTATGAGTGGATACTATTATTCCACCTATTCTACAGATGATGAAATGAGACACAGAGCCAGCAAGTAACTTGCCCAAGGTCACACAGCTACTAAGTTGTGAAATCAGATTCTGAAAACAAGCAGTCTTGTACCAAAGTCTTTGCTATTCATCTACCCTGCTTATTACCTGCTACAGGGTGGGGTAGGATTGGAGCAAGAACAGTTCAGGTCAGTGAGAGCAAACGTGTAAAATAGTCACAAACTTTGCTGGGCATTTGTTTTTCCTTTATAGGTGCTTTGGGAGAGATGTCAGACAACTAAATAGGTCCAAAAGCAAGGAAAAAGGTTTTCCTCTTAAAGTAACTTAAGAACAATTAATGTATCTTTTCATTAATGTGAACTCAATAAATGAGTTTTAAAATTAACATTACTTACATTATTTAAGCAAGCAGGAGAAACCAACACATGCTTTACATATAAACAAAGTATGCAAGCACACAACTATTATTTTTGCATTCACTGTAACATTATCAGTTGTTGAAGTGAAGACTACCATATAATGCCTCCCCCTCAAACTGGAAACATCATCACAGTCCCAATAAGTTTTCTTCTAAATGTCAGTCTGCTACTACATTAATACCAACTAGGAAGGTATTTAAAGCATTTACAGTTCCAGAGTTTCTTTTTTTTTTTTCTTTTTTTTTGCCCAGATGATAAAGGAAACAGAATTTATTTACTGCTGGAATTTATATAATTTTTATTTAAATATTATAAATTTGCCCATAGGCTTTCTGGCAATGATGAAATTTTAAGAGTAGGAATAAAATAAAAGAAACATGTTGCATCTGTTTGAGCACCTGTTAAATAAACAATTTTAAAAATCATAAGGCTTTCTGTCTAACCAGAAAAACTGAGCAGAAAAATATCCTTTTCAAGTTATATGGCTATTTAAAATCTATTTGGAAGTTTATGGTATATATGCTTTATCCCTTTAAAATATGCATAGTCCATTTATATATTCACTGAATCTATAAAATTTTGATTGCTTTATAAAATGATTTTCTGTTGCAAACATTTTTATGTTTAATTTAGTAAATATATTTAAATTCTTTTTATCATAATTTAATTATACTTAATATTTTATCTAAGCCATCTCTTTAGCCAACTTTTTGAAATAAAAAAAGAAACCAATAGAGGCTTTAATTATTCAATTGTGAATATCAATATAGAAAAGGTAATATTTCTATAAAATATTATAGAACCCATAAGAATTTACCATCAAAAGAAAAATATCTTGATTTTTTTCAAAATGGGTGTACTCAATCAAATTTTTAAAAAGAAAAAATCTTCAAAACCTAAAAACTAGAGAAGATCAATAATTCAACAAGTAAGCTTTTGGGATAAAAGTTCAGTGAAAGGGTTCCATTTTTTAGAAGTACAGTTGTGGTAAATAAGCATTGATGCTTAAAGTAAAATCAAACCAAAGAAAAACAAATTTCAGTGAACATTAGTCTTGTGCACCTAGGTAATACAATGAAAATGTGCCTTGGGAACAGTCAACTTGTTATAATAGAATATTTTAAAAGGAAAGAACTATATTGCAAGTTGAGATAGTTTGCAGTAAAAAAAAAAATATTCTTGGAACAGTAGTAGCTTAGAAAAGGTAAGGAATACTTGTCAAAAGTCATATTGTGGATTGTTATTCACAATAAAGCTTATTATTATATTAATATTTTTCTAATTGAGGTCAGGCCTTGTGACAATAACTGTGCTAGGTGTTTTATGTTCTTATTTAATATTCACCAATACCTTGCAGAAGATACCTTAGTATCCCCATTTCACCAGTGAAAAAAACAGAAGTTGAAAGTTGCCCCAAACCAAAACTAACAAGTGGTAGAACTAACTTTATAAAGTAGGACTGTCTCACTTCAAATAGCCAAATAGGCTTAATCTATAGTTCAAAATTTTCACCATGTAAGTTACTTGTAGATGGTTTCAGAATAGGGACTGTGTGCAAACACACACACACACACACACACAGAGGCAGACACACTCATTTTCTCTCTCACAGTCATAAACCAGGCACCTAGCACATAAGCCTTTATTATTTTGTTCTAGGGCTTATTTCCTCCCCCTTACAGGACGCTTCTTGATAAACCTACCACCCATCTTACCCCCTTCCACTTTTTGTTAATAGATGTTCAGAACATGCAAACTAAATGGAATATTAGTCTAAGCAAATTACAATTGGAAAGCTAGATCTGCCACAAAACAACAACAACAGATTATACCCTTCAGCTCCTCTGTACCCACCCCAAGACCAGACCTAAATGAAAATAACTTTTTTAGAATTTGTAGTTTGGTTTTAGCTGTAAATCTGCTCCTCTACATTAGCAAAATTTCTGATTACTTGAAAATAAATTATGAAAGTGACCCCCTAGAGAGATGTAGGAGGCCCTTCTATGTCTTCATCCTCCAAGCTCTTAAGAATTGGCTTTATGCAAGCTGTTCCATTTTTCATCCTTTTTTCTTGTTTGTCATTCTGTTCATTCCTCTCCTAGCATCTGAGAAAAGAACCTATTGACTCAGCAGCCCAGGGCTACAGGCCTTTCCCTCTGGGATCCCTGCTCATTAGCTTCCTATATATGGTTTTTTTT
>RJWJ010008312.1:0-53986 GCA_004363605.1 Indri indri | reverse complement strand
TGCGAGGACAGCCTTCTGTGGCATACAAGCTCTGAAACCTGCTTCCTGCTACCCACCCAGGGGGATGAACCCCTCGAGAGGGAACCTGGGTTAACCATGTCCCCAAGACTGTTGTGCCAATGCATGTCTTTCCAATGAGAAACAGGACTGTGACACCAAAAGGGACATGTATAATGGCAAGATTAATTTACTTTCTCCCGGTAGATAGACTTATGTGAGAAACCAAATTATAATCAAAGGTAGCTTGGTAAGCATACAGCCAAAACTCGCAGTTAGATGAAATGGATGTTAAATCTGAATAGACACAGGTAGCCTGATCAAGCCTCTCACCAGGAAGAAAAGGTTTTGCCAGTGCAACCATAGTTCCTCAAGTTCTGTTGCCTGTGACCTCTTCTGCTGGTGTTTTTCTTCCTTTCTGTGTCTCCATTGCTGATCAACATGTACTTTAAATGTTTCCATGGTTCTCATTACAATCAAGTCTAATTGTTCTGAGAGCCACGCTCCCTGAGGTAAGTTAGCATATCTCCATATTAAAATAATTCTCTGAGAGCCGTCTTACTCCCCTCGCTCCCAAATTCACGGCCAGTCACAGCACTATTGCCTTCAGGTAAGAATATAATATCTATTTTCTATTGATTGAAGGCATCCCGAAAATTCAGTGTCTCATAAATATAGCAAGCTGAGCGTCGTATTTCTGTAGTAAGCACATTTCTGAAATGGATGGCGGCATTTCTGTGATAGCCAGAAGACTGTTTGGATGTCAGATCAGGTTCATGCTGGGCCTTAACATGTTTATAGCTGCTGTGACTTAAATGATTTACCACCAGATGGTCTATCAGACCTTAAGGGGAACAGAACAAGGAATATTGGAGTTAGTCAGCTATGTACAGGGCTTCGGATTTCTTCTGAGTTGTTTACCATTGTATAGAATTATGTAATAGCGCAGCTTATGATAATACAAAATAGAAGGAAGGGAGGAATTAGACAAATAAAGCTAACGTGAAAAGTTTTTAAATGAATTCATTCATTTATTGGACATCTAACTAATATTATTGAGCATCTAGCAATACTATTTGCTGGGTACTGTACTAAATCCTGGGGATACAGCACAGTGATGAACAAGGCAGATTATAATATCTGACTTCATGGGAGCTAACAATCCAGAGGATAAAATAAAATTAAACAATACATTCACAAATAATTCAGTAATTATAGCCATAAAAAGGGCTATGAAAGAGAAAAACAGGGTACTATGAAAACATAAAATGGAAAAAAATGATCTGATCTGTGCTAGGTAGGGCGAACGGAGATGACATTCTCAAGGATCATGAGTTGAGACTGAAGGATGTGCACAGGTTAACTTGGGAAGAGTGTTTCATGTAGAGGGAACAGACATGCAAAGACTCAGAGGCAGACAGGAGAGCAGCATATTGGAAGAACTGCAAGGCCAGGACCAGTAAAGTGTACGCACCAACAGACTCAGGTGGATAATATAAGCACTGGAAAGCTAGTCATAAAATTCCTAGCTGGTGACAATTAGACCACTTTGTGGATGGAGGAGTTGTTTTGTCCATATGGATAGAATTTAGTTACCTGTTCAAAGAAGAGGAAAGTCAATATTCTAGTCCGTGAATGGTAAAGTTTTTAGGCAAACTAATAATTCCGATAACTGGAACTTCATCTATTCCATCTCATGTAATTTTAATTACTTTGAAATAAATACTTGTGCAAATCAGAGTGCCTACAATTTTCTTGATGAATGAATTCAGCCATCCTCACTAAGAAGTGTTTTCTTCCCCTTTCTTGCCTATGCCCTTTGGAGTTGCTCCCAGTTATCAGGGCCATCCTTAACAGTTTGAGTCTGCCTTACACGGATGTGTGCTATTTGTAAAGGTCTTTTCCTGAATGATTAAAAGATTGCGGGAAACAAGCTTGGATTTCCAAACCACTGGTGGTCTCATTGGATTTTCTTTCCTTTTATTTTTGTTATCAGTTAAAAAAGTATCACCCCAAATTCACTTTGCTGTCAGACACACCCGTGGCTTTTTTATTCCAATTCCAGTTACCATAGTGACCCATGCACTATTTCCAGTTTCAATTTTTATTGTTCTTATCCTTCCACAGGAATAGCTTAAGTGTCTTATTTATGCAGTCGTGTCTAGTTCTGTCTGTATGTACATGTTTGAGGTATGCGGGTATATGAGTATGTGCAAATACAAAACCGTTTATGTAGGTAGGTGTCCATATATGTAAACACATGTATAGGTGTGTAAGTGTCCTGTGATTATAACACTGTAGGGCTGCACTGTCTAATATAGGTAGCCATTAGCCATGTTTGCCTATTTTAATGAGCTAAAATCGACAAAAATTAAAAAATTCAGTACCTCTGTTGCACTAGCCACATTTTAAGTGCCCCAGTTGTGGACCAGCCTGCCCAACTTATTCATGTAACTGACAGAAAGGCACGATCCTTGCAGTCCTGTCCAGGGGGATGTTAGAGTTTGGTAGCACAGCCCATATAAAAGTTTGTCTTTACACTTCGTGCTTTCACAAACACATAAGTGGATCCAAACACTTAAAACACTTAGAAATTCATTAAAATCATTTATCCTCTTCTATTTTTAGCACCCCTAAATTTCTTGGCGTTTCTCTTTCCTCTGCCCTCTCGGTCCCTCGATCCCCCCTTTCTGTGCCATGTGTCATTCTATACAGATTCCAGCCCCACAAACCACCCTGAAGATTAAGGGTTGTGTTCTATACTAATTGCTTTTATAACAAGAGTCAGATTTTTTTCCCCCTTTTTTTCGCAGAAAGTGAGGGAGGAATAAGGAATTTAGTGGGCAAAGGTAGAGGGAGAATGCTGTGAACCCCCAAACATTAATAATTGTTATCCCATCATGTGTAAATTGAAATGTATAATTAAACATTCATCTATGGAATGGCTTCAGCTCTCCATTGGTTTTATTGCCAATGTTCTTATAAAGAATTGAACTAAAAGGTTCTCTTTGGGTATTAAGGGGATAGCTTAAGCAAGTGAATACAAAAACCAATTTTCTCTTATTTTCCCAGTGCCCTGACTGTATAGTGTAAGTATCGAAGGCTTATGAGATTGGCTCCCTTCCAGGTGCAGGCCGGTCCATGTGAAATGGATGAGATAGCGCTTTATATCAGCAAATGGAAGGAGGAGACAGGGCCGCCTGCACTGCCTGGCACACAGTAGGGCTCAGTGAGTCTCCAACGAGAGGAAGAATCCAGAGCAGTGGTTCTCAGCCCGGGCTTCACACTGGAAGCACCTGGGGTACTTGAAACACTGTCATTCCCCGGTTCACTTCCCCAGAAATGCTGGTGGAATTGGTCTCAGGTGCACTCTGAACACTGGCAATTTTAAAAGCCCACCAGGTGATTCCATTGCACAGCCAAGGTTTAGAAACACAGCTTGGTCTACACAGGGAAACCATGAGTCCTTCTCTACCATCTTCCTTCAGATCTTTGCAGGCATGCCATATCATCTTTGGCTCAGCCACGGGGTCGGAGAGTCCAGGGCTGATTGATTTGACATAAAGATTTCATTTTGGAATTATTCTACCAGCCGTGGTCAGCTAGATTTTACTAATACAAACTAGTGTGTGGATGTGATGTGTGTGTGCACACGTGGGTGTGATGCATTTCTTCTGAGGCCTTTGAAGTTCCATGTCCTTACCAGGGTTCCCCACACTTTGAAATTTGGGAGCCTTCCTTCAAGTAACACTCTAGTTTTGCATCCAAATCCAAAATAAAAGTGGCAGTAATTATTAGCATAAATCAACAAACAGAAGGTGGCAACCAGTTCACAGAGGCTGGCCTGATGGTATTCAATGATACTTTTATTTTTATATATCCCTGAAGTTCAAGGTTAGTTTATTGATTCTGTAGCGGCTTAAGGGAAAGGAGGCAGCTGGTAATCATTGTTAATTTATATTTTCACTCAACAGCCATCTGCTGAATATCTTCTATGTGCCAGGCCCTGGTTAGGGTTGGGGACACAATGGTGAATAAGATTGCACAGCCCCTGTCCTCAGCCTAGGGGGAGAGAGAGGTAAGTAAACAAGCAGTTGCACTCAGTGCGCATGTGCAGCGATGGGGGAGTACAGGAGGCTGAGAGAGCACGTGGTTGGGACATCCAACCCACGCGTGGTTCGCAGCCTGGGGCTGGCGCTGGGGCAAGCCTCTTGGGAAAAATTACCTCGGAGGGAGTGGCAGCCGTGAAAGCCAATCGCTTCGGATTTCCTTTCAAGTAAGAACGTGCTGTTCAGCTACTGGGAATGCAGTTGTCTGATAGCATCCAGCTGTAAGTCTCTCGGGATTGGCCTTAGCCTTTGAGCCGAAGCCATGCTCCTCTAGACAGGGGGAATAGCTTTGTCCCCCTCTATGTTGTTGTGCAGAGAATGGAGTGAATAGTAGAAGGAAAGGGAGAAGAGAGAGGTGCGGGCGCTGGAGCCCAGATCATGGAGGTCCTTGGAGGCTATCGTGAGAACAGTGGTGTCCACTCAAAGTGATGTGGGGTGAGGGGAGGGCATTGAGTGGGCAATGGCAAGGCTGATTTGTATTTGATGGTAGCCTTAGCCCTTGACTTTGCTCCAGCCCAATTCCTCCCATTCAGTCAATGCCATCCAGCCCTCCAGGGCACTGATATCTAGCAAAGCAACATAACTTCCAGGTGACTCCTAGTCTGACAGCTTTGGGTAGCTTCTGTGTAGTAGGAGTTCTCAAAGAAGCTAAAGATTACATCTATGACTTCAAGAGTGTTAAGTCCTCATAGATGAGACCAAGTGGATTTTCGTGCCTCAAAGTTGTAGAGGTCACAAAACATCAAGGCTAGGAAGTATGTCTGAGGAAAGACCAGAGACTTCCTAGGGTGACTGGTAAAATAACTGGTTTTTATCCATGGAAAAGGAGCCAGCACCCCACTTGTCCTCTAAGTTATAACTGGCTTCCTTAACTTCCTGGATCTGGTTATCAGTGAGCTTGGCAGGACAGTGGCCATGAAAAGGTCCTGGTTGGTGTACAATCCCAAATTTGGAGCATAGGTATTTATTTTCTGTTTTCTGTCCAGGCAAAAGGGGAATTATTTACAAAAAAATTAATTCCTCCCTTGAAGAACAATTTTCTGTGTGTAGATTTTAAAAAGATTTTATGTTTTATCCCACTAATTACTATTCCCAGGACTTCATTCCTCTAGCTGAGCCTAAAGCTGTCTTGAGAAGGCCTATAACTCACTAGGTTCTCACTCAGCTGCAGGCCACACATCAGGCCGAGATGTCCTTGGAAATCCACTTTCTAATAGACTTTTTTGGCATGAAAAACAACTCTTTTCAACAGCCCCTGGTCCCAGGGGATGCCAGTACCAGGAAGATCCGTGCTGGGAATGGGATCAAGTATGTTCTAGTCTGCAGTTCTCTTCGCTACCCAAGTCTCTGAGGAAACCTGGCCTTGACTGTGCTTGGTCTGGTGAGCTGGGGTAAAGACAGTGATGATGACCCCACCATCACTATAAAAATAAATACAAGAGAGACTAAAAATGGTCAGAGCTGATGGTCAGTGCCAATGGCTCACAAATAGTAATGGTGAATAAACATACAAAAATATTTAGCATCACTAGTAATCAAAGAGAATGAAGGAGAAGGGAGCAAGAATAGGCAAATTCAACAAAATTACCAACAACCAAAATGGCTCACACTAGGCAATTGGTTAAATCTGGATACAACGGGATGTCTTGGAAATTTCTGCTTACAAAAATATTTTATTGGCATCATAAAATGCTCATATCAAGAAATTAGGACACAAAACTACATGTGCAAAGGTGTCCTTAACTTTAAAAATAAAAGCATTTAAAAAGAATAAAGTACTCTCCAAATATTAACAATATTTCTTTTTGGATGGTGCAACCATGGGTAATTTTAATTTCCTCCAAATATTTTTCTGTAATTTTCAATTTTCAAGAATAAACATATAGTCAGGAAAGCCACATAAAAATAAATTTTAAGAAAAAAATAAATAAAAGAGATATTAAAATTATATACGATTTTTTCCTATCGTATAATTTTTGCAGAAAAAAGTTTGAGAAAATATTTTTAGGAAGTCATCTAATATTGCTGTTGGTTTTTCCTCACAAGAATATGATGTGATGGCAATAAGAAGTTGTTCATAAAGTTGTGATTTCAGTGGTTAGACCAGTCTCAGTGAACCTCAGGGTCAGTTCTACAATTTAGTATACTGTCTTTTCTGGCCACCAAGGCTAAAAAAGTATAGGTACAGCCACTGTAATTCCTTAGTTAGTGTGAGTTGGCACATTTAAAGGACACAAACACACTCTCTTTGCAGCCTTCTACCACTCTCAATGCAAATGGAGAAAAAGATGGGAAATTGAAGAATCGTGTAGTTAAGATGATAGAAAAGAAGAAAAGAAAGAAAGGCAGAGGGGGTCTCAAGAGAGCACATGACCCTGGAAAGGGGAGAAGGGCACTAACATTTACTAAATCTTTCCTCTGTTTTGTAAACAGAAATATTCAAGATGTTCCATTGTGTCCAGATTTAACCAATTACCTATTGTGAGCCATTTTAGTTGTTTGCAATTTTGTTGATTTTGCCTGCCCTGCAGTCCTTCTAATTTGTTAGATTATTAATGATTAATGAATGCTAAATATTTTTATAGGTTTATTCACCATTAATATCTGTGATTTGTCCTTCCTCTGAGCCTGGGCACAGTTCCAAGTGATTATTCTGTATAATTTCATTCATTCTTCGTAGAACACAGAAGTAGTGTCATTTTCTCCACTTCACAGATGAGGAAACTGAGACTAACTTGCCCAAGATTATACATTGCTAGTAAACACAGAAGTTGGGAAAGTCATGCTACGTCCATAGCTCATCCTGAAAATACACGTGTATGTGTGTGTTTGCATGTGCGTGCCCAGTGAATGCTCCTCTGTCAAGGATGCAGTTTCTCCACATGCGGTCACCTGAAGCCCGGAGAGGTGAAGTAACTCACCTGTGGCCACGGAGATAGCATGAGAACACAAGCCACCTGATTAACAGTCTAAGTGAATGAAGTGTAATTTGTACTGGAATCTCAAACTGGCTGGGCAAAAGCTTTCAAGTGGACTGCAGGCTTTGGGTGCTAGCAGCCATTTTGAGAGAAAAGAGAATTATGAAAAGCAAGAGAAAGTAGGGAAGATGATGCCTCTGAAGGCTGGGCCAGCGGGGAACAGTGGCTCCCCAGAGTACTCAGGATCCCCATTTTCCCAAGATCTGGGACAGGGGTTGGGGGGCTTCCTGAAAGGCAGATCTGGGGGGTCTTACTGCCTCAGGACAAGGAGAGCTGGGGGAATGTCTTCAGTGTTTGGAGATACAGCTGCAAATGGGATTGGGAAGAAAAATTCAGACTCGGGGAGCCAGACAGGAAAAGAAAGGGGCTGTACTCTAAAAACTATCTTAGTCCTTAGACAGGTCTTGAAAATGTCCCAATACTCCTCACATTCTCGTGAAGTCACTTCTCTCAATCAATGACCTGAATGTGGTGCTTCTGGTGGTCAACTTATAGGAAGAGGGATAGAAAATAAAAGAGCAAGAGCTGCCCTCCAAGATCATGGTCCCAAAGAGGGTCTTTATGGTCCTCTTTTGTATCTTTTTGATGGTTTGTCATGAGATTTTAGGCTTTTCCATGTGAAAGCACTCCATGTCAGCTAATGGTAGAAGCATTACAGAGAACACTTTCCAGGGAAGCTATAATATTTAATGATGATAAGAATCAGTGCATTTGAATATGAGATAACCTAGTGAGTCATCGTCTTTTGCACTTTTATGAGACTGAGTTTTTAGAGGGCAGGATCTATGTTTATCCATCTTTGAATCTCCTGTAGGGCCTAATGTGGTATCTTGCTCACAAATATGAGGTGAATGAAAGACATTCAGGTGTCTTTCCAGGGTTATGTTGGAAAACCTAAGACCTATCATCCTATAAATATCTTTGGATTTGCCACAGTGGAATTCCTCAGTCATCAATTTGCCTCTTATCCAGCAAGTACTGAGACATTTTCCTTTGGTTGGTTTTCACACTCCAAGGCCAAGTCTAGTCATAAGAGAAATGTTTCTGAGAAATGTAATAGATTTTGTCATCTCTGTTTGATGCAGAATGTTTGAGAAGACAGCAGACATCTCCAATTGCAAACACAACCTAGTTGCAAATAAACCTACAAATGGATAACTTTCTAGTATTTGCCTGTTGGTGGTTTCGTGACACGACTGGCCCTTCCTTGGTAAGACATATATTTCAAGTAGATTTTGCATAGTGTGATGGAATGATCTGGCCAGATAGGAAACATAATGGGGTGACTAGACCATAAACAGAATCATCACTACTTCCCACCAACCTTTCACATTTCTAAGTTTTCTTCTTTGTTCACTGTAAGTATCAATATAAATTAAAAACCAACTGCACTTTTTTTTATTAGCCTAGGAATTCTTGACCTCCATACCATGAGCCAGGTATTGTGTGATGTTCTTTACATATAACCCTTCACCTCTGTATCATTCCATTTTATAGTAGAGGAAACAGTCCCAGAGAGACTAAGTAGATTGTCTGAGGCCAAACGGCTCTTAAATAGCAGTTAGGATTTGAATGCAAGTCTGTCAAAGTTCAAATTTTTGCCCCTTCTACTACACCGCGGTTCCTTGGTCACACTCTTACTTGGATGGAATGGCTTTGCCATCTGGACTATTCATCCCCAAATTGCCTTTATTATGGAATCCTATCAAAGGCTTGTATCAATACAAAAATCTAAATAAATCATGAAGATTGCTTTCCCTTTTTTGAAGTCTTTATTCTGTGTTCCAAAGAACTCCATGAAGCCAAAGAGATGGTTGATGGAAGCCTCTGGTCATCCCAACTCAGTCTCCATTCAATTTAGGAGCAAGGACTTCCAAGAGGAATTGAACAGAAGGTTGGTTTTTCACAAGCCTGAGATTTCAAGCAGCTATTTTCTTTCGGAGTTGAGGAAAGTTTTTCTAAAGTCTCTTTAAAATCACTTTGGAAATCTGAATCCATGGAATAAACTAGATAAGGCTTTTCATTGTGGGGGACATTTATCACCTACTTTAAACCTTTTTTTTCTCTTTTTTGAAATTCTTTTTGAAGTTATAAATACAATATATGCTTATTGTAAGACATGAAAACAATACAGAGGTCCACAGATATAGAAGTGAACATTCTCATTGACAGCCCCTTTCTCTCACTCCCACCTTATCATTTACAAATGGGAGTAACACTGTTGCCCACCGCTTACCTTACAAGTTTGCCATGAGGACTAATCATATGTTAAAAAGTACTCAAGGATTGTTGTAAAAAATAGGTACCTGGGTTTTGAGATGGCCACTAATGTATTATTTTACAGAAACATCATGCAGATTTTATGATGAGATCCAAAAAAGAGTAAGGACGAGGAAGTAATTTCTTGTTTTCCCACTCTGAACGGGACACTTCGTGATCTGCATATTATAAAAAACATGAAAGTGAGGTCAGGCTTGGCAGGGAAACTGCTGGCTACAAGCTTTTAGGACAATTAAGAAACAGCAGGATCACTCTGGCACAAGCTTCAACCAGTTGGCAGAAAAATGCCTCTTCTGCTCCTACAGTGACTGGCAATTCTAAGCAAATGGCTAAAACTGCCTTTCATGTCTGCCGGCAACTCCTTTCCCGATGTCTTTGAGTCTTGTTGAATTCTCTTTCATAATGGACACTCTATACGGATTCTCTATTAGGGTAAATTTGACATCTGTGAGGATTATTTCAATTCTGACAGGACAAAAATTCACTTGTTTGCAGAATTAGGAATACTTGAAAACTTTCTCAGGTCTAAAAATGAAAATTTTCCCTAAAAGTTTTCTTCTTTAAGGCTTAGCTACCATATACAAAGACTATGTTTTATATGATTACTGACATACTAATAGACATTTTGAGATATTAGAAATAACTCACAGGCCCCTGTTATTATCTTTGGTGAAGTCCAAGGACTTAGAAACCCAGTTAGGACATTATTAACTTAAAATGTCCTGCTCACTTAAATTATAAGCTGTCAATAAATATTACTTTTCTTCTAGCTTCAACTTATGGTTTGCCCTGAAGCTACACTGCTGACCATGCTCCTTCCTCCCTCATACCTGGCCAGGGCAACCTCAGTAATTGCTTGTTGGCTTGCCCCTGAAAGCCCAGCATTGAGAGGACATACAGTGCAATGTTGGAAGCAGCCTTTGGAGCCCCAGTGGTTCTGCATGGTAGATTAGAGCCCCCATAAAATGGAGAAGATGGTGGCAGCTATCTCAGAAGGTTGCTGAGACAATTAATGAACCCATGGAATAAAGCACCTAGAACACTTTGTGGACCATAAAGTGTTAGTTATTATTGTATCTTGTCTTTAACTTTGGTTATTGGACTGAGGTCAGTAGTTGTTTATGCTACTGAGAGAGGAAAACCTCTTCATCTTGTTCCTTGTGTCACAACAAAAACAAAGAGGAGGAAGATAAGTCCAGTAACTCCTCCCCCCATATTTGGTCAGATAAGAGCAGGGCCTTGCAGACAGGCCTCCTGGCTTGACCACTTACCGTGGGTAGTTCCTTAACCTGTCGAGCCTATCAAGGGGATAACAGTCACCACTGTCATAGGGCTGTTGGGAAGACCAAGACAGTGGAAATAAATGGACTCACACATAGTGAGTGCTCAATGTAGATAGCTACTAAGTTAATTCAAATGCAACAGATTCAAGTCTACTTCGATTGAACACCTCCCATGTGTCTACTCTATGTACAGACTTCATTTAACAAGGAACACTCATCTTCGCTTAACTGATAGGGAGACTAAGCCTTTGAAAGGTTAAATGGCATGTAGCAGTTCTCAGTGTCCGAAGGTGATTCTGATTCACAGGCTAGTGTTCTTTCTCCTATACCCCTGTATATCTCCATGAGCCACGAATCTCTGATTAACCCAAGGATTCTCAGAGTCAGTTAGTAAATAGGGTAGAGGGACTGTTAGCCCCTGCCTTCACCTTACTGTCAGAAACCTTTTCAATTATTCTTTTATAACCAACACATATGTAAATGCACAACATAATTTTAACAGTGAAGCAATATGACAGTTTCTCTGTAATCACACTCTTAGTTTCTTTCTCATCAGAGTTTCATAGACTTTCTAGAATGTCTAAATAACTTTCAGAATGTTTTCAACCAGAAGAGGTGTTTTTTTTTTTTTTTCTTTTTTCCATTGATTGCAAAACAGTGAGTTGACTCCTCTTCTTCCTGGAGGCTTTCTAAGTCATTACAAATAGCATTTTTCTTTATAGTTCTCAAGTGACCTTTAGTGCAAACATTTCTTTCTTCTTCCTGGGATGGGTCCTGACATCATTCTCCAAGAACACAAAGGCCTCCACAAGATTGATTTATCCTGCTGAGACTTTGGAAAGGGTCTCTTCTTCTCTGACCATGTCTTAATTCAACTGGGGGGAAAATATTTAGCAATGCATCTCTTTTCCTAATTTTCTTTGAGGTTGGTTTTAAAAAGTGAGTTATTCTAACGCTGGCTTGGAAAACTTTATTGTCCCCAGTCAGAAGTATGGTTTTGTATCTTTTAGCCAATTATTTCTTATCTTTGGTTACTTCTGCTCTTTTTTTATTCAAATCAGCCAGCATCTGTTCCCAGGATTTGGTGCCAAGGTGCCACCCTGTTCATAGAAACTAATCTTTGATCTTTTTCTTTTGCCTCTTCTTATCATCCCAGATTCCCTCACATTCTCATGCTTCCCTTTGCAAATTTACTTGGGATTTTAGAAAGAAAAGAAAACTTTGAAAGGAGAGCTATGATGCTTATTCAACTAAAATGCTGAATTACGGTGGCCAAAAGCTGTGTGGTTTTCTCTGGGTTCGCTCTGTTCTGCCTAGATGTCATGTGGCTTAATGGGGAGAAAAGCTGCCAACTTAGAGCAGAAGGATTTTCAGCATCGACTCCTCCCATGTCGTGGGTCCCTGGTAAGTTTCCCAGCCTTTTGTTACCCAGGTAGCTTTTTCATATCATGGGCATAATGGTAGAAGCCACCTCCATGGGCCAAATGGAAGGCACGAAATTAATATCAGGAGAGAGGCCCAGGGTGGCTCTTTTCTAACCAACAGCAGTCTCTGATATTTGCAGTCACTTTTCTTTCGCTGCTTGGTACAAACTTTTCTTTCACTGCTTGGTACAAACAGGTCCTCTTTTAAACAGAGCTAACAATAATTTGACAGTTTCACACTGACACGGAATTTTTGTCCAGCTTTTGAAGGAAATCTATTTATGCACGGTGATTCTTCTGAATTCAAAATCACTGTTACAGACATTTTTAAAGGGAGTGTTGTGTAACACATGTAAGATAGAGTAATAAAACAATTTTTAAAAGCGCAGAAAAGGGCTTTTCAATCACTCAATTATTCAATCAACAAACATTTATTTAACACCTACTCTGTGTCAGATACTACCTTAGACCCCAGCAATACAGTAGCAAGGAAACAGACACAGGCCATGTCTTCCTGGTGCGTAGAGCCCAGCTGATATCTTCTGCAACCACAGCGGTACTTCGAATGTGAGTGTAGCTTTTCTAAGTCAAATGTAAAGCTTGTCCCTTGTTTTGAAACCATGTGAAAAGCCACAGAATAGTGGAAGAGGAAAACATGTAGGAAAAAAGAGATTCTGTGATTCCCAGTGAGAATTGATCACCTTAGGACACTTTTCTAAGCAGTTGGACCTTTTTAGCCAGAGCCATGGACCTGAATAAACTAGTGTTCAGTGTGGAGATCAGTGACCAGCCTGAAATAAGGGTTGGCAAACTACTGCCGGTGGCCAAATCCAGTCTACCACCTGTGTTTGCATGGCATGTGAGCTCAGAATAGTTTTTACATTTTTTTTAATGCTTGAAAGAAATCAAAAGTAAAATAATATTTGTGAAAGAGGGAAATTATATGAAATTCATATTTTAGTTTCCATAAATAAAATTTTATTGGAACGCAGCCTGGCCCATTCATTTATGTGTTGTGTATGACCACGTTTGTGCAATGACGGCAGAGTCGAAGAGCTGCGACAGAGATTATATAGTTGGCAAAGCCTAAAGTGTCCATTATCTGACCCTTTAAAGAAAACATTTTCTGACCTGTGGTCTAAAAGACTTTCTGGTGCTGTCATTTCTCACCGCATGGCTGCAGCCACCTCTTGAATTGCTGAGAGGCACACTAACCCCAAACCGCCACTTCCCCCTCAGTATTAATCATTTCTAGAAAACCTCTGGGTTTTCTCAGTGTTTTCATGTTAAACTTCAATTGATTCTGGATTTTCTCTATTGTCTTCCACCTCCCTTAGGTGGCACCTGTGTGGCGTAGCCTACATGGCATGCTGGGAAGGGCTGCGTCTCCCAAGATGTAGCCCCGCTCTGGTTACTGGCATTCCGGGAGTGTCCATGACCTCGCCTGGTCTTGCTGCTTTCTGTTACAATGTACCTTTGTCGCTTCTGCCAGACACCTGGGTCTATCAGTGCTCTGCTACTCTTGAGCTCTTCTCGAGCATGTGGAAACTTTGCCCTGCTCTTCCATGTTTTCTCAGGGGCTGCTGGAGAAGAGTTAGAATAGCCATCTCTGACTCCGGCACCCCAGGACGCTGGGATGGGAACCAGGCCTATCCGACAAGGTCCTTACACTTAATGTTGCCAGCATCTTGAGTGGGAAATGCCCCAAGCCAGCTATTGCGCCACCCGCAGTGGCGTCTGTGGAGTTGGAAGAACAACAGGACGTCTTCTCTTTCAGGGCTGGGATCTGAGGCAGACAGGGAGGAGGGAGGAGCCAGTTGCTGCTTGATAGCCCTTGCAAAAAGGAGCCTGTTTTTCTTTCCCAGTTCTGTGCATGCTCCAGCCAGCTCAAGTCGGACCTATTGGCTCTGTTCAATTCAGCAACTTCAGGCTCTGGTTAGGCCAGATGGAAAATCAGTGCTGGAGAAACGAAAATGTGAAAAACCGTGGCAGAAGAAGGTCATTCACCCCCTCATAAATCTAAACACACTAAGCCCATTGAAGGACTTGCCAGGAAAATGTGATTTTCAGTTTTCTCTTTGGGTTCAATTTATCTTTACTGCTAAGTAGTCAGGTTGAATTAGATCCAGAACCAGATACAATTCGACCCTTTTTCTTTGAAGGGAGCAGCCCCCACCTTCCTGTCAGTGACCTAGCTACCCCATCCTGAGGACTGGTATGTCCCAAGTTAGGAATTGGAACAGATTTTCCTTTAGGTATCTGAATTGAGTGTCACTTGTTTCCTTTTCTCAGATAAATGAGTAATTGCATCTTTTCTGCTATGCCTCACTAAAGATGAGAAACAATTACTCAGGATTGCATTTTACTTCACTGGTTTTGCTTTTTGCAGATGGCAATTTTTCTGCATCTTATGATGTACCTTGGCCTGAAGCACAGCCCCATCTATCATCCTGACCGTTCTAGTTTGAAGTTTTGAAAGATATGTAATAGGATGGAATACAAAAAAGAACACACCTGTCCAGGCCATTTGGGTGGCCAAATTAACCCTCATGCCAATGAGGTAATTAGAATAGGCACTGGAATACCCACACTGCCATGATGTGACTACAATTATTTGTAAAGATAAAACACACAGAGCATTCTTTTATTGGCATCCCATCCTATAAAGGAGCAGAATAGAAGAGAGTAGTCCAGGTGTATTTCCTGTCTGAATGGCAAAGTAGAAATTGATTTATGATTTTCCATATGGGAGTCTGGGTGCATTTCCTGTCTGGATGGCAAAGTGGGGATTGATTTATGATTTTCCATATTGAAACAACTTGTTTCCCCACATTCATTGTCTACATAAGGACAGGTGTCCAATTCTGAAGGCAGATGCCTTCAGCATAGAATGAGAGAAACCTTCCTTCAAACTCCTTCTGGCAGTCTTAATATATAACCACAAAGTCTTTGCAGCACCTCCCTCCAAGAGGTGAAGCTTGATCCCCTTCCTCTGGAATGCGAGCAGGACTGAGCAACTCACTTCTGATACATAGAGCATGGCAGAGATGACAGTGTGTCATTTACAAAGACTAGGACATAAAAGATACCTATGGCTTCCTCCTTGCTCTCTCTCTCTAGCATCTCTTAGGCTGGAAGAAGCTGGCTGTCGTGTCATGAGAACACTCAAGCAGTCCGGTGGAGAGGCACACGTAAGAGTGAGCCATGCTGGAATAGATCCTTCAGCCCCAGTCGAGCCTTCAGATGACACAGTCCTGGTCAACATCGTGACTACAGCCCCATAAGAGACCCTGAAGCAGAGCCACTGAGCTAAGCTGTTCACAAATTCCTGACCCCCAGAACCTGTGGGATAATAAATGTTTGTTGTTTTAAAGCCACTAAATTATAATTTGTTATGCAGCAATAAATAATGAAGTCTGCCTTAGAGAATATTTCATTGGTAATGAAAATTTTGTTAGACGTGTTATTTATGATGTATACCTTTATGTTTAATGTTCGTGAAAAGATGAGTAGTCAGCTCCCACAAAGAATAGGGCTGATAAAACAGATAACCATATTAGTTTATAACTGTGCCACCAAAACTTGGCCAGGCATGTTCCTAGATGATTTAATGGATATGACTCAAATGCTCTCCCACATGGATCACTTGAGTGGACTAAGAGAAAGGGGGGTCCAGGTTTATCAATCCCACTTCACCATAACAGCAGAGTTAAGAGGATACTGGGCTGGTTTTAAAATATGCGCACAAATTCTTGACACCCTTCCCATTGAGAGCTGGGAGTCTCTGCTCCCTGCTCCCTGCCCTGGAATCTGGGCCAACTGTAGTGACCGGCTTGTAATCAGTAGGTTGCTCAGTAGACAGCCCCAGCTGAAGTGTCAGCCAGTATCAATCACCAGATGCACAAGTGAAGACACCCCCCATGATTTCTGCCCCCAACCATCAAGTAAGTCACTCTCAGCTGTTAATTCACTTCCAGATTGAATCTTCCAACTTGAGACCCCGGATATCATAGAGCAGAGACAAGGTATCCCCGCTGTGTCCTGTCCACGTTCTTGTCCCACAAAATCCACGAGCATCATAAAATGGTTGTTATATGCCACTAAATTTTGGGGTACAAGCAATAGCAGCCAGAACAGACATATAGAAACAGTGTTTCTTCATCGTTCAGATGAGTTGAAAACAATCCAATTTGGAAGCAAGAACTTCTGAGCCAATCGAGTTTAAGCTATGATCCTTAAAAGACTTTAATTTCAGGCTGGGCATGGTGGCTCACACCTGTAATCCTAGCACTCTGGGAGGCCAAGGCAGGTGGATCGTTTGAGCTCAGGAGTTCAAGACCAGACTGAGCAAGAACGAGACCCCGTCTTTACTAAAAGTAGAAAGAAATTAGCTGGACAACTAAAAATATATAGAAAAAATTAGCCGGGCATGGTGGCGCATGCCTGTAGTCCCAGCTACTCGGGAGGCTGAGGCAGAAGGATTGCTTGAGCCCAGGAGTTTGAGGTTGCTGTGAGCTAGGCTGACGCCACGGCACTCTAGCCTGGGTGACAGAGTGAGACTCTATCTCAAAAAAAAACAAAACAAAAACAGACTTTAATTTCAGGGCAAAACGTAAGGTTCATTAGAAGGCTGGCAACTTGAGAGACCAAGTGGAGAGACACTGTATTGTTTTTGTTCTGTTGTAGCTTTCTGTTGCAAATTGCATATCTCTGAGGACAACATTAAGGAGCATGTTAGGCAATTTTGTATAGAGCTATAAACAGTAAGCATAAGTTTTACCTTGGAGTCTTTCCCCCCACTTTTAAAAATATTTGAAATTATGAAAATATTCAAACACAGGGAAATACAGAAAATAATGAGACATCCAAGTATTCAACCCTATCACCCAGAACTCATCCAACATTTTTGGACATTTTTGTTTCATAATCTCTTTTTAAATAAGAAATAAGCTGTCAAATACATGCAGGGTTCCTTTCTCCCACCCAAGAGGTTTATCCTATCCCCAGAAGTAATCACTATCCTGAAGTCAGTGTTTCTCCCTTATTTTTGCCTTTTCATTATTTTAAGGATAAATAGCTCTGAAAGTTATCTCATAATTACATTTGTTGAGAGCTAGTTTTAATGATGTTGTCATTATTGAATAAGTTGATTTGGTTAAGACGCCATAGACAAATGTTTGCTCACTCACTTACTAATGGATTAAAATTTCTAGGATACGTGCTCTCCATCTAGTGGTAAAAATGGGATAACGAGAGGTGTGCTTATGTCTGATGTAGAGGAATGAGCACACGTAAAGTGACTTCTGTGGACAGGACACTCTTCTGGTTGCTGTGACAAATACGAAGGTGAACAAAACACAGACTCTGGCCCTCAGGGTGGTGCAATCCATGGAATACTTACCACGTGCTAAACAATGACGCGAGGGACACAGAAGCTCAGAGAGGTCAAGGAACTTGCTCCAGGTCATAAAACAAGTGTCTGGCAGGACAGCAAGCCTCAACTTACCTTTCCGACTTCAAAGCCCATTCTCTAAACCATGAGGCTGGATAGTACTTTAAAACATTATTTTTATGTTAAAACGAATACAGATTTCTTATGGGAGAATGCAAATGCTAATGAATTTTAAGAATTAAAGAGAAGAGTCTTCAAATAAATTTGGCTTATTTCTTGGGTGGCGCCAAAACCTCCAATCCTGGAATTTCTGCCTTTAGGGGTCTCAGGGAGGAAAATGTTGAGAAGCTCTTCTTGGGGATGGCACTCTAGCATAGGGCAGAGGAGGGTTCAGAGTGGGGAGCACAGCACTTGAAAGACCACGAACAGCTGTGATATTGAAAAATATTAACACCTGGATCACTTGGGTATTGACCTATCAAAACAGGGCATTGGCCAAGCAGCCCAGACACTGGGCATGGTCACCAGCTTAGCCATAACTATGCCCAACACCTTCCTCATGAGAAAAGAAGCCTGTAGTTTCTAGATAAAGGACAGGGACTTAAAGAAGGGTGAAGATTTAATAAACTATCTACCAGATAATCCTTTAACAGATCCTGAACCTGTTCTTCCTCTTCTATACTCCTGCCTTTGTTTGTCTCCCCAATTAGAAACCTTAATGTCATCCTCCACTTGATTTCTCAGTTGAACTAGAATCCAATCTTGGTTTCTGCTGCTTTTCTCATCGGTCCCTTGGTCCTATTTTGAGTGATGGAGAGAGAATAGGGTGTGCCTGGAACAAACAGCCCAAGAGATGAGTCCATTGGGAAAGGAATTTCTTTCTTAGGTGAAAGAGCAGGCAGAATTAGTTGGGTGCGGTCTGGGCGAAGGTGGTGAGGGGGTAGGGGGTGAGGAGAAGTGCACAGGAGGGAAGGTCGGAGAGATGATGGGGGTGGGAGGCCAGTTATGCGGCTTGGGTTACTGTTCTGAGGACAGTAGGAGCCGTTGGAGGATTTTAGGCAGTGGGGGAGGAGGTGTGATATAATTTGTGTTTTTGAAAGACTACTCTGACTGTGGTAATGAACTCCAAGATGGCAAGACCAGAAGCAGGGAGACCAGGAGCTTTTACAGGTGTAGAGGAGCGAGACAGTGTTGTTTGGATGGGGGTGGTGGTGGAGATGGAGATCAGAGAAGAGTTGTGAATCTGGGCTGGAGCTAGTGGCCACAGGGAGTCCTCTGATATGATCTAGCCCAACTTCTTCACATTACAGATGAGGAACTTGGGCTTCAGAGAAGTAATGTTGACTCACCATCGAAAGATGGCAGGACCAGCACTCTGACATAGGCTCTCGATTTCCAGCCGAAAACACTTCCCGTTGCACCACACTACTTTATGTATCTTTCCTATGTGTGTGTGCCTTTATCTCTCTCACCAGATTATAAAGTTCCTGAAAGCAGAGAAGTTCCCTTATACCCAAATGACTGATTAATGCTCCTTTTGCAAAGGCTATGGGCAAGCCACATGGTAGGTGATATGGTAGGACATAGTCCTACAGTCCAAGGATCAGTCAACTGTAGGCACATAGAGGGAGCTGGTTGACACTTCTTAAAGTGAAGTTGAAGTACACACAAATGTTCCAATCTACGTAAAGGAAAATCTCATTGAGATCCAGACTCTAAAAGAAGGTTCAGAATCTTGCTTGAGTTAAGAGAAGGGGCAATCCTAGAGGAAACCCACATCAGTTCTTTATGGAAGGAAAGATAACAGCCCTTGCAGGAACTGACCCAACTGACCCTAACTTAGGAAGGCATTTGCACACTCTATCCCCCACAACTCAAAGTCAGGGAGGAGCGTTACAGGAGCTTAGCAGTGGGTCCACATACTCTTTCTCAAGACCTGGCGATGGAGACTCTGGTGCAGAGGGTGAACAGATGACAGATAGCTCTGGGGAACTCTGTCTTTTCACTTCTGCCTCCAGAATAACAAAGCAACATTGGCTGAGCCTTCATTTTAGGAGCTATTCTTATCAAGAGGAATATGCAGGGCCATGTGGGAACCCAGGGGAAAGCAACCAAGGGCTGGCTTCTCATACCTTGTTCTGGCTTAGGTTTTAGGCTAAAATAAAGAAAAATGGCAGGGAGACTTTGAGTTTATAAGTTATTTGATCTAATTCACTAAGGTAAGGGAGGAAAAAGGGGTTAAGCATATAAGCAGATATACATCATAACCAAGGGTTAAGTCCTAACCAGAAATAAAGAGTGTTCATTGAACTCAGCCATTTCCAGTGTTATCTCATTCAGGAGCACAGTCTTGATGGGGGACAACTGGAGAGAGATGTAGATTCAGTCCAGGTAGTGGAACCCTTCCCATCTGGTGTAGTTGGAAGGATTGAACGCAGCCGTCTGGAAAACATCTAATAAAAAGATGCCACTTGGTTTTAGAAAGAATGCCAAACACCTGTGTCTGTTATTAATCCTGAAGTTATTGAGAATCAGCTTTGAATAGCTCAGGTCCTCATGACAAACAAATTTAAGATCACTCCCCATAGCTCATAGTCATGCTTTCTCTAGGTATGTGCAATGTTGCATAAGACCCTCCTTAGGACAGATCTGTTTCTTGTACTTGCAGCCTCTCATTCTCCTTTCCTCCTCCTTCTCTGGCACCTGGTGCTTTCTCGCTGCAAATAGGGCTTTGGCAGCTCCCTTACTAGGCTTGCCCACCAAATAATGTCCCGTGTTCCCCAAATTATTCCTTTACTCTCCATCGATTCCATAAATCCTCCCACTCCCTCAGAAGACCGAGCTCATGAATCCGTTTGGAGGAAGACAATCTGATTGCACTTTTCATGCTATGGGTTGGATGGCTTACGTGTTAACTCATCCATTCTTCCCGTGGAGAGATCTTAATGTTGGGGTGTTGTGGGAACAAGGGCCATTCCCCAGCATTTCTAACATTATCACAGTTTGTAATTATATCAGTAATATACAATGATATGTACAATGATGTATACATTGTATAATGATATATTGTATACAACATATCAATGATACACATTACATTGTATGCAATATATCATTGTATAATTATATAATTGAACTAATTAATTTCTTTTTTTCAATTAGATGACAAGCGCTAAGAGAGGAAGGCACGTGACTGATGTGCATTTCTTAGCCTAAAGCACCATCACTGGAGCCAAGGAGGGGACTAGGGAATACTTCTTGTGTGAAAGAATGAATGAAAAAAACGAATGGATTGAAAATGAATGAATTGAATTTTCAAGCGCAGGTGAGACAACTCTATGTCATATCTGCTCCAAATCACACAAGTCACCAAAAAAAAAAAAAAAAAAAAAAGTGAAGTAGTATCAGGAAAATTGAAAGATTAGAGAACTGAAAAATTACTAATGTTTTGTTTAAAAATGTAGCACGTGTACAAAATTCTTTAAATTAAAAAAGACGGGCCGGGCGCGGTGGCTCACGCCTGTAATCCTAGCACTCTGGGAGGCCGAGACGGGCGGATTGTTTGAGCTCAGGAGATCGAGACCAGCCTGAGCAAGAGCGAGACCCCGTCTCTACTAAAAATAGAAAGAAATTAATAGGACAACTAAAAATATATAGGAAAAAAAATTAGCTGGGCATGGTGGCGTGTGCCTGTAGTCCCAACTACTCGGGAGGTTGGGGCAGGAGGATCACTTAAGCCCAGGAGTTTGAGGTTGCTGTGAGCTAGGCTGACACCACGGCTCTCTAGCCCGGGCAACACCGTGAGACTCTGTCTCAAAAAAACAAAAAACAAAAAAAAAAAAGACAGACAGACTTCATTAGGGCTGAGAGGTAGGTTTCAAGGAAGCAAGCTCCAATTACTTAATACCCTTTGCTAGCAGGGCATCACTCTCTTCAGATAAGAAAATGAATCAATACCATTCTATTCCATTCCTTCCCTTCTGCTCTGATGAGACAAACAATTTGGAAATAAAACCGCCAGCCAGAGCCCTGTGTTTTCAGCTCCCCCACTGACATTCCTGCCACCACCCTCCTGCTCCTGCCTCCTCCCCCATGCAGACCCTCTCTCTAATCCCTTCTTTTTCTCCGGCTTCCTTGGTGACCAGTTGCAGGAGTAGGATGTCACACATAAAATTTGCCAGGTTCACATAAGGCTCAGCCTGCGTTGCAGAGGTGTCCTTGTTCCGCCTGGGTTTCTATGAGAAGGAGATAAATAAGGTAAAAGTGTCTGGTGCACAGTAGGCACTTATGGGACTTTTTCCCTCCTTCATTCTTAGTTCATTAAAACACTTCTGAACTGCAACTGTCTAGCAAGGATCTCTTTATTTTCTGGCCTCAAAAACATTTGTAATTAATTAAACCATAAAACCATGAGCTGGGGTTAGACACGTACATATGTCTATATGTGACAAAAAGCTATGAAATTCTAAGTGGCAATAGCCTGTAATTCCCTAGAATGGAGGACTTCTTAAAGAGGGTGATTTATCTTTAAAGCATCATTCAGGTGCCTTTTTTTATACAGTCCTACTGTTGCTATGGAAATCGCCTCTGTAGGAATGCGCACAAATGTAGAACGGATTGCCAGCTGCGGGAATAGGGAGGTGTGGGCAAGGGCAGCAGGCATGTTGACACTTGTCAGTCTCCAGCTTTTGTCCTGAAGAGAAAGAACTAGAATGTGGTTGAGGAACATGGAGGGCGTGCTGTGGGGTAGGCACCACCACAGATATCTCAGTGCCTGAGAGACCCCAAGACCTTCTAGAATCTCCAGTCTCTACTCCACTACTACTTAGGCTGACCATTATGTCTGCTATCTAGGTATTTGGTTTCGCTGTCAATGCCATCCTGGTTTAGTTGATAAACCGAATAGTCACAAATCACTACAGAATATAATTCCTTGCCCCCCAAATAAGAGAAGCAAATTGAAGTGATTTCTCGCTAAGAGCGTCTCTTCCTTTCTTTGCACTTCTATCACTTTTTCCACAGCTTCAATTGAACAGTCCCCCTTTCCACCCTCCCCAAAGAAACAAGGGTCTTTCATCATTTCACGAGGAAAAACTAAAGTTGTGTTGGATCATGGCACTCGTGGTCTGCTAGGCTCACTCACTAATGAAGTGACCAGCTCTTACATATCAGCCATCCAGATTACACATTTCTAATTTGTGCTACAAGAAAACAAATAAATGCCTATCATGCTTTCTTGCTGCGAGCAACTTAAGTGTGAAAGAACACTGGGGACATTACAGAATCCTTGGGGAAAGCTAGAGAACCAGGTTTAGAAAATAAGCGGACATCCAGACCATAGCCAAGGTCAATGTCATAGAAGTTGTCCAGTTAGGGCAGTGCTACCCCTGCCAGGAGGCACTGGACCCCACCGGTGCCATGGGGGCCATGACTGCACCATAGACTGCATGCTGCTGCTGCCTTTGCTGCCACTGACAGATGAATAATCCATGAGTCCTCCTTTTTTGCCTAATTAGCTTCTGTTTCTAAGCACCAGATGTGTGCATCCGATGGCCCACGCCTCCTTTGGGTGCTTAGGCTGTAGCAGCAGGCAAGGCTGGAAGAGTGAACATCAGCCCTTTTCAGCTTCTACAGAAGAAAGTGAGTTCTGCCTCCCACCAATTTCACAAACATAGGAAGGAAATTCAAATGCTCTGCAGCCTTCAAAATATCTGCTACGTGGGGAGATGGCGAGTATTAAATCTGAGAATGTCAAGGGCCTCTATATATAGTCTTTAGAAATAAGATCTCCAAAAGGCTATTGGAATCAAGGTCAAATGCTCCAAAATGAAGCCATAAAGCAGGGCTCTCTCAGATTCTTTAAAAAAGGGAGATAATTTTTAATTGTTCATGGCCTTGGGTCTAATGCTGAAAGAGGAAAGGGAAAGGAAGAAGAAAGGATACTGATTACAATTCCTGGGGGCAGGGAAGCTCACAGTCCTGATGGAACAAGGGGAATATTGGCCGATTGTGCACCATCATCGGCCAGGAATCCCACTCAACCACGGAGAAGGGATGCAATAGAAGGATGGGAAGATATTGAGCCCGAAGACCTAGAATTCCACTCACAGAGAGAAGGTAAGGTGCGGAGGAAGCAGAGGGGAAGAATGCCAGGTCAGCGTAGGGCTGCGAGGGAGTGGTGTCCTCACGAAATCTTGAACACCTGGGTGGCCCAAGCAGCAGGCTGTGACTGAGGCATCCTTGAGGAAAGAGGGGACACAGGGATGAGTTGAGGCAAAAAACATAGGATGAAGGGTCATCTAATTACGGGACAGGCCAGCTGTCAGGACAAGAAATTTCCCAAGGTGTCATTTTGCCTGCAAGTGATAGAAACCCAACTCTAATTAGCTCAGGCAAAAAGAGAATTTATTGGAGGGATATTGGAAGGGGTGTCTCATATAACTGCTGACAAAGAGGGGAAGGGCAGTGGGACCCCAGGGATCAAACATCCCCAGGACTCCCTGTCTCTGTCTCTCATCTCTGCTTCTCTCTCTGGAAAGAACAGCATCATTGCCTTGAACTGTGGACCAGCGACTTCGGCCTAGTGGGGAACAGGATTGCTCACAGGGCTAAAGTCTTGTGTCCTGTGGCTTCTACCTCCAGAGGGGAGATGATCCTCTTCTTTTAATTCCAGTTCTGTAGAAATAATCTAATGAGCCTGGCCTAGCCAGGTCAGATGTCCCAGTTTAAGTTTCTGGCCATTTTAAAGGACAATTGCCAGTTGTGGGCAAACTGCTAACATTGTATCTACTCCTGGGGCAATCAACTGTGGATAAGAAAGTGGGGTCCTGATCAACCCATTTTGGTTTCATTCTCTCCTAGATCTGTCAGGTACTCAAGGAATAGGGCCACATAACACGAATGTAGCTGCTGGAGTCCCATCCTATGAGTCAAGGTTGTTCTCAGAAAAGGAAGAATCACTGTGAGCTCCAGTTGTAATCTGTTATATCCAAGAATCTGGATGGGAATTGGAGCACAGAGTCTTCTCCTGGGAGGAACCAGGTAGGCAGCCCTGATCTTGAATACCCTACTTTGCCAATACAGGTAATTAGGCAGTTGGCTTGAGAGACAAGCATTGCTGTGATCCCTGAAGGGCCAAGACACTGTCTCCTCACCTTGGGGTGCACCCCAGGACCCTTGTGGGTGATCCGTGATGAGGGGTTGAGGGGAGCTTGTTAATCCAAATGTCAATCCAATAAAGTGCTGGCGAGCAGCCACCCACAGTCTGAGCATGGGGAAGCGCCCACTGTACTTACTCAACAACGGAGGAGGAGCTGAGCTTAGGGAGGACCTGGAGCAGGGATCACATGCACCAAAGCCCTCTAAGAGGAAGCGATCATGGTGGTGATGCTCAGGGGTGATCAAGTCCTCATTCCACACTCAACTTATCATCCCGAGTTCCCACGCCTCCTCCCCTGCCACTGCAGTGCCTGATCGGTTTTACAAGGGGCCGGCTTGGAACTGTCCAAATGTAAAGCGAGCTGACCTTCCCTGTCCACTGTTCACTCCCAGGCCACACAATGCACATTTGGAAAGTAAAAAAGCAGTCAGTCTCTATTTATGTTCCAAGCAACTGCCCTGAGGGATTCTTAGTGGAACTGACTCAATCACACAGTTGTTTTGGTATCACACAATCAGCCACAATTTGTAGTTTGGGAGAAAAGTCAGCATGCATTGACCCGAGCTGATGCCATCTGATGTCAGCTGCATCTCCCAGCCTGGCCTGGCTTTGCTGCAACCAGACCCTAAAAGGACCACTTAATGATATTAAACTCATAGTTCTTAACGTTGGTAGAATTTTCACTTCCTTAACAGAACTGGATCGCTGGGAAAGGGCAGGGAGAGAAAGGCTGGTGGAAAGCTGTAGCTGAGTTTATACTTCACTGCTCATGAGAGTTGAGACTGGCGTCTACCTCCAAAGTCACATGTGCTACCGAACATTTTATATGAAGTTATATTTCAGGGACCCAATTAAACCCATCTTCCATCCAACTCTCCCTGTATAACAAGTCATGGTCTAACAGCCTTCTTCTACCAAAAAAATAAAGTTCCACAAGTGGATTCAACTGTCATTTGCTACTTGAAAATGCCTCAGGTTCATCTTTTTTCTATTTCTACTTTTACTCAAGTTTCCGACTTTTGGACACATTCTTATTTTTAAAAAAATTAAAGCTCTATCCTTTTAGGGATATATGTCAACATGTCAGCTGCTTTGTCACATCCTTTGCTAATGCCCATGTCATCAGAATAGAAAAAGCTGAAGCGAGGAATCGCATTTTGGAATGAGCACCATGTGAGCAGTAAGGGCAGACAGCCAGAACATTCTGGGGGAGAGAATGAAAGTGGAGCTGCGGTGGAGAGGTTTAAATCCCCTTTATGGCTCTGATCTTGCTCCTGCTCTCCCAGCCTCCACGGCCCCACGGGAACAAAGGTGGTGTCGTATTCCCTGGGCTCGCTGCCTGCCACCACACTTTTGTTTTTTCCAGTCTTTTTTTTTGTTAAGACTTTTTATTAAGAACAGTTTTAGGATCACAGCAAAATTGAGAAGAAGGTACAGAGGTTTATTCCCCATATACCCCCTGCCCCCACACATGCATAGCCCTCCCCCCTTACGACATCCCCCACTAGGCGGGTACATTTATTATAATCGATGAACCTGCATTGCCACATCATTATCACCCAGAGCCCCCAGTTTACACTGGGGTTCGGTCTTGGTCTTGTGCATTCTATGGGTTTGGACAAACAGGTAATGACATGTATCTACCATCATAGTATCACACAGAGCAGTTTCACCGCCCTAATACCCCTCTGCTCTGCCTGTTCTTCCCTCCCTCCTCCTAACCTCTGGCAACCACTGATGTTTTTATCGTTTCCATAGTTTCGCTTTTTCCAGAATGTCCTATTGTTGAAATCATACAGTCCGTAGCCTTTGCAGATCGGCTTCTTCCACTTAGTAATGTGCATGTAACATTCCTCCATGTCTTTTGGTGGCTTGAAATGACAGCTCATTTCTTACCACCACACTCTTACTGTCAGCACCAAGCTTTCACTCTTCCTGTCCCCACCCTGACAAAGTAAACATCTTAGAATCACTTCCTAGCCACCAATTTCCCCTGCGCGAGTGAGAGAAAATCAGATTACACACCAAAGTTTAACCATCATGCTTTCTCCACTGGTTTCCTGGTACCCAGTGTCCTGTCGCACTTAGAGGTTTCCTGTTTGAAAACCAAATGTGTTGGCCACCTCATGGTCTGTATTTTTTAATTGATTTGTAACCAGACATTATCCATGCATTCAGCGCACAGGGCCATGGACTCCAGGTGATTGTCCTTGTTTGGGATTTCTCTTCCATGTTAACGATGACGGGTCGAGTTAGGCAGCCATTCATACTGGACATTTTTACAACAGAAGAAGTACAGAAGTGTCTCTGAGAACCCCACATTTCCGAACAGTTAGCAGCAGCATGTGGAAAAGTATCCAAGAAGCGATTTCATTTCCATGGCAGCCAGGACCCAGACGCTGAAGCTTTATAGATTAAAATCAATGCCTGAATTGCATTCAGAAAGCCTGAATTGCCTGTCAGACTTCAGGACCAGCAGCTCAACGTGATAAATGAGGTGAAGAGCCTGGTCCAGGCGAGGGAGTGCGAGCCGCATTAGTGAGCACTTTGGATTCTTTTTCAAAGCAAATACCAAATGGAATGAATTACTGGGAAACAGCAAATGAATGTCAAGAATCTGAGATGCGGGGGTTACAATTTACTAATTACTGGGAAAAGATGAACACAAAGTCAATGTGTGAAAGAATGTAGGGAGGGGGAAGGTTGGATGGTGGGGGCACAAAGAAAGCAGGCTGTGTACGAGGCTCCTGTTTTGCATCCTGATAAAAGAGACGAATTTTAGATGTGTGGATACCCGGTTCAACTCTCATCTTGGTAATTACCAGACTGTATCTTAAATTGTAATGAACATGAAATGAATTCATAAACACCCAGACTAGTGCTTGGCACACAGTAGGCAGTCAATGAATGTTATATCTGCTTCTTCGCATCTCCCATTCTACTCGTTTCTTATTTAGCACAGGAATCTCAGCGCCAAGACATAACTGACTTTGCACAACAATTCAGTGTGAGAGAATGAGCCTCGCTGCCTCCCACAGCAGGTCATCGAGAAATTCACAGAAACACCGCCACAAACTAGGTTTGCTATAAAATTGCATGAATAATATAACTTTTGATGCTGTCCTCTGCCTGTTAGTACAGAGCTGTCCAACGGCAAAATAATGACCATAATTTTATTCTCCATGCCTTTGTCTCTCTTTTGTGACATGAATGTGTTTTCTGAGCCCAGTGGGAGCTGGGCAGGGCAGTCCATCAACCAGGTGCTCCTAACAGGGCCAGCTTCGAGCAGCCAAGATAGGGACTCCCTAGGGTCCCCTCTCTACCACCAGGGATAGGAAGAATGTCATCTGAAGAGGAATTGTGGAGTAATTCAGCAAGACATGGAATGGGAGCCAAGAGACTCAGATGTCCTGGCTCATTGTCCTGGCTCATTCACCAGCCAGGTGTGCAAAATGAAGGGGTCAGACCAGAGCATCATTCCCCAGACTATTTTTACTAGTTCTTTAAGAGACTGATGGAAAGAGCTTGTTATTCCCCAATATCCACTCCCTCACCCCTTTCTTGGTACTAGTGCCCCTTGGTTTTTGGCTGTGACTGTGGCTACTCAGAATGAAGGCCACATTGCCCAATCATCCTTGCACCGTTGCCACGTGGTGAGGTTCTGGCCAATGATGGAAAGCAAAGACAGTGTGCGCAACTCCCTGGCAGTGTCACTGGAAAGGAGAGTGCACATGTCCTTCTCCTGCCCTCCTGTTCCTGCTGACTTTATGTGTTTGTGATGGCTGAAACTGGAGCGGCTGTCTTGAACACTGATGTGGAAGCCACATGCTAAGGAGGGTAGAACAGCACACTAGCAGGAGACAGGGTCGTGAGGCTGTTAGGAACCACGCCAGCTTTCTTTTACATGGAAAGGAAAAATGTCACTGTTATTTTGGATTTTCTGATGTTCAGAATTGAACCTTAATCTTAACTAATAGAGATTTGAATAGATGTTCTACTTAAATGGGTTCCTTGGGCAAATAAATCCTGAAAATTCTATATATTACAGACCTTTCTTAAAGATTTACAACATACCCTCACACATTACAGGCAAATGTCCCATTGAGCCTTGCAACTCAGAGTGTGGTCCCTGGGCCAGCTGCAACAGCATCACCCAAGAGCTTGTTAGAAATGCAGACTCTCAGGCAACCCCAGACCTACTGAGTCAGAATCTGCATTTCTAACAGGACTCCCAGGTCATTTGTCTGAGCATTAGTTTGAAATGCACTGCCATAGCTTACGTTGTGGAAATGGTGTCCTGTGGTCTTGGAGTCTGGAACAAAAGTAGCAATATACTGCCGGTGGGTATGTCTGGAGCCCGTGGGGCAGAGGAACAAGCATGAGTGATTCCCACTGCCCCAGAATGGCCATGAGCTCTTCAGGCCTGAGGCCGCTGCTGTCAACTCCATGAATCCTCCAGACAATTTCAGTTCCAAGTTTTGAGTCATTTTCAGGACCCAGCTTTCTTAGTTGTCACTGACTGAGGCACAAGTCTGTGGCAGACATCCTCTTCTCCTGCTCCAGCCACCTCTGCTTCCGCAGGGATCTGGGTCTCCCACCAGAGCACCCTCCTGCTGCTGTGCACCTTTGTGTCCTGTGACTGCTTTTCTGGGTAAGTCACAACTGGATCTACAGAAAAGGTCAGAAGGGACCTCCAGGAGATCCAGTGCTACCCACCAGGGGCCGCATGAGCAGCTGTCAGTCATTTCCTATCTCACACAAACTCACGTGGGCACCTAGTCTAGCAAAATCAAAATATCAGTTGAATCAGGTTACAGTTTGTGAAACAGTAATCAAATAGCCCAATTCCATTTATTTTTTGCTTTACAATTTTTCTGGCAGCAGTATGCCAGAGGCTGTACTAGGTAGTGGTAAAGATCTTGTTCTCTGGAGTCAGACTACCTGGGTTTGGCTCCAAGCTCATCATGTCTTGGCTGCAAGACTTTAGTCAAGTTGCTTAATTGTAACCCTTCCAACCCTCGGTTTCCTCATCTGTAAAATGGGGATTAAAATGGTAACTACCTCACAGGTTTGTTGTGAGGATTACTTATGAAATATATGTGAAGCACTTAAACTTATTCCTGGCTCATAAGAAGCACTATATAACCAAAATAAAAATTTAAATAAATATATATACACACACGCCCCTGCAAGTAATAAATTATTACCACTATATTATAATTTGGAGGGATAAAAATCTAAATCATGTGAATAAATATCTAAAAACGAGGACAGAAGTTCAGGTTTGAGTTGACAAAGTTTTCAGCCCTGTTTCTCCCATGGGTTATTAGCTAAACAAATGATTGTCAGTTTCATTAAAGCAAAGCAGACAATTGGAGCAAACACACATTTAATAAATGTCTACTGAGTGTCAAGGTACAAGGTCCATGCAGGGCACTGTGGGGAATGCAAAGATGTAACAGATGAGGTTCTGGCACTGTGATTCAGTAAAGGAGAAAGACAAATGCTCAAATATCTTTATTAAAAGATAAATGTAGGTGGCCCACACCTGTAATCCCAGCACTTTGGGAGGCAAAGGTGGCAGATCGCTTGAGGCCAGGAGTTCAAGACCAGCCTGGGCAACATAGCAAGAACCCCATCTCTACAAAAAATTAAAAAATTAGCCAGGCATGGTGGCATGAGCCTGTAGCCCTGGCTACTTGGGAGGCTGAGGCAAGAGGATCGCTTAAGCCCAGGAATTCAAGGTTATAGTGAGCTATAATTGGGCCACTGCATACCAGCTGGGGTGACAGAGTGAGACCCCATCTCTGGCGAAAAAAAATAAAAAGACAAATGTAGAAAGTGCTATTATATATTCTGTGAAAGAAGAAAAGCACATCATAATAATAATGATAGGCACCTGTGCCAGGAGTTACATATGTACATACATGATTTATTTTAAAATTCAAATGAGCCTTTAGTGGCAGTATAAATTATTCTCATTTTACAAATCATTAGGTGGAGCTTCAAAAATATTAAGAAAATTGCTAAGTTACCATACCTAACAAGTGAAAGAGCTGGGATTCGAACTCAGGTCTGGCTGATGTCTGCCTATGCTTTCTCTGCCACACTAGACTGACTGCAAACAATAACAGATACTTCATGGAAAAGGTAACATTTAAACTTGACCTTGAAAGATAAGTTGGAGTTTCAGGCAGAGTCGGGAATCAGAGGCGAGAGGGTTGTGGTGAGCCGAAGAGCAGTCCCTGCCCAATGCAGAGGCGGACGGGGCTGGCAGAAGAGACAGCGGCTGGCAGAGGTACAAGGCCTGAGACAGGTACCGATGGGAAAGTGGCAGGGCTCTTGAGCATGCTGCATCCTCAGCCCCCCCTCCTCAATTTCTTATTCAAGACCCTCCACCTTTGATTAAAAGCATTCAAAATCTGAAAAACCAAACCAAACCAAGCAACCCCCTGGACTCACAAAGCCAGATGAGTCTGGAGTGAGTCTGGCTCTCTGATGACCGTTCTTCAAATTCTGCCGGGCAGTGGTGTCCCCATGAGACGGGGGCACGAAGCTGGAGGCAAGGGGACCAATCAGGAGGCTGCGCGGGGAGGATGATGAGAAACAAAGCTAAGATATTGGCTGTGGGGGCTGAATCTGATGGGTAGCTAAGAAATTGAAAAATTCTCCTATAAATTACTACACAGCTGGATTTTAAATCTGGCCGTATCACTTCCTTAATTATCCCTTGCAGCTGGGGAAAGAGATACGTCAACCGAGCATTATCCATAGGTCTGCTTTTGAAGCTTCTGAAATCCAAATGGATGGAATTACTTTCTCTAATTCTTGTGATTTAACTGCGTGCAGCCTCACAGCCGGCAAGGGGGGTGGGGGAGGAGGGAGGATGGTTAAATAAAAACAGTTCTATTTCTGGCATGCTTTAATGACAACCTTGTCTTAGAAATATTTTTCGTGCAATGTCTTTTCTCTTCAGAGTCATTGAAAGTGTTTTTAATTTCAAAGAGAGGCTGTGGCACGGGATGTTAATCAATGAAATTCTGGCATGCTGTTCTATGAACGGGGCTCATTATTTATATTTACCAGTGACAGAAATGAGTTCTTCAGCCCAGGCAATATTATCATTCATGCCTGGTTAATTAAGAAGGAAACAAATGTCTTAGGAAACTCATCCTGATGTTGGAGGAAGGGAGAAGGACCTATTTTAGGTCTTTGGGATATTTCATTTCCCCAAGGCCCTCCCTGTGAGTCACAGGACAGAAATTTGAGTCAGAGAAGGCAGAATAGCATAGTCCTCCAGACTAAAAAAATAAGTTTTTGGCTGAATACTGGATAATGGTATTTATGTATTCCTCGCGAGTTTCTGCAATGCTTTCTGCTATGTATGCAAGGGATGCAGCGGGCAATGCCAGCGTTTTTGTCCATCTGAATTCCTGTCATTGGACACTGCCAGGATTTAGGGTGGGGTCAGCCCTGGGCCATTTCAGCCCCAATAAAGGTCTGTTTTATTAAAGGCCTGCCTGTCCCTTGCCTGTTTGCTGCCTAATACAACACTTTCTTTATCTCCTTTTGGCTCTGCCCCCAAAGAAAGCAGGGAGACTCGCTGCTGCTGCGATTCCAGTTTCTATCTCTAATCTGGTCTTGTAGGGTTTAGGGGCTCGAAATGGGGAAGAGCTAGATTCAACATTTAGGATAAAATTTCACACTATTCCACTTTCTGATTATGAAAACAACGAAGATGAAATGATGCTTCCGACCTGCGCTGTTGAGCTGTCTCTTCCACATCGTTCTGGTGAGGTGCTATGCTGTGTCATTCACACGCTCCCCCTTCCTTCTGGCGATGGCAAGGCCTGTGTTAGAGGCGACAGAGGTGGGAAAGGAAAACTGTGAACACGATGGTGTTTCCCTGGGAAAGCTAGCTGGTACCTTGGGAATGTGAGCTATGAGTGTATTTGAATTCTTACCATGTTCTCACTAACTTACCTGGTCCCGACAGTGGCCAGGCTGGCAGGCTGGGAAACCATGAGCAGGGCCAACTTCCCGAATGTGTGACCTATGCAGTTACACAGGCCCCGCACTGAAAAAAGCCCTGCTCTGCGTTTAATGCTCTACTGCCATCGTTTTGGAATTTCTTACTGCTTTTTAAACAAGGGGCCCACATTGTCATTTTGCACTGGGCTCTGCAAATTATGTTCCTGGTCCTGACTGTAAGCCCAGATCGTTAAGCATTCCCGACTAAGACACTCAATTGTGAAGATAGTTCATCTTTTAGGCTCCCCCGGTGGTATTCTAATTTCCATAGGATTAAAGGAAGCCCACGAGACAGTGACAAGTAGGAATGCTCGTTAAATCCTGAGGTCTGCCTGCAGGGGAGGAATTCCGTGCAAAGGGAAAGTGTGTGTAGCCTGGAACACGACTAGCAGCAGGGCCAGGGTGCTCGGAGAAGAGGTGATTGGCAGCGGCAGGTACAGCTGTGAGGTCAAGGAGGCGGAGCATAGAGAGACTATTGAACGTGCCCCTGCAGAGGTAAGTGGAGACCCAGAGAAGCTGTAGAAGAGAAGGGTAAAAGCGGCTGGAGTCCAGAGGAGCGTTCCAAAAGTGGAATTGGAGTTAGCAAGAAAAGAACATGTTGGAGGGAATTTAGAGTGGCTGAGAGTTGTGCGGGCTGAAGGTTTGTGGATGAGTGGCCCGTCCCTGTCTGAATCAGGTCACTGGAAGGCAGCAGGACAGAGGGCAGGAGCGGTGAAGGAGCGGAGAAGGAGAACACAGCCTGGGAAACTGAGGTTGCCAAGGGGAGGGTGGCACAGGGGAATGCATGTTCCGGAGGACCCTGCACGTACCTGAGAGCCGCGCGTCCTCACCACCTCTGCCTGTCCAGTGGGTAAGACCCTGAGCAGTGAGGGAGTGAAGCAGAAGGAAGGTGCTATGAGATGCTTCTGGAAACCTAGTCTGGGAACACGTGCAGCAGAATGACTCTATAGAGCTTATTACAAACGGATTTTCTGGATCGCACCCTGACCTCCACTGTCAGAATCCCTCAGGGCCCTGCTGGTGGGAGTGTTAGTTCTGGTGGAGGGTAAACAGGTGGGAAGGACGGGGCAAGGGGCGGAGAGCAGGAACAGAATTGTAGCCGGGAACCAAACTGCGGCTAGGAACTGTTCCCTGAGGGAACATACCTGGTAAAAAATGTCTAGCAATCTTTAACTGACTTAGAGCGCATTACCATCTAATTAGCATAACAGGTGGAGCTTCCTGGAGAATTCTAGAAAAGACGCATGTGTAGGAAGGGAAACTGTTATATAACCTACTTTGTTATGTAACCTGCCGTGTGATCTGTTAGAGAATCACAACCTGTCAATCACCCCCAAAGGCGGGAAACGGCCTCCAATCCTGCCAGGGCAAAGGCGGGACAAACTAGTGGTCCTATAAAAGGCAGCATGCGCTCAGCCTCCAGCCTCTTTCTCCACTCACGGGAACTGACCCATGGCACTCTTTCCGGTATTTTCCCTTTGTGTAGCTTCCTTTACTTTCATTCTTCCCTTTATGTCATGAACTGTTTGTATTAATATTACGTCGCTCTGAGTTTGTGATCACTCCGCCATCGGCTCCACTCGGTACGGTGCTCGTTCTTGACACTGGGAACCGGGGACCAGGGGACATCCACACAGACGAACCTAACAGGGGGGCGCAGTCAGCATTGTAAGCCAGAGTTCCCAGGTAATCCTGATGATTCGCAACATGTGAAAGCCAGCAGGATGGAGGGACACAGACAGCTGAGGCAAATTTCGGAGGCCTGGCCGTGTGGGGCGGTGGTGCAGAGGTTGGGTGAAGAAGGGAGGGTTGTGGACGTGTGTGGCCCAGCCCCCCCCCCCCCGAGTGTCAGTGCTGACTGACCTGAGATGACTGCCAGGCATATCTGTCACAAAGGGATGTTCCGGCCTGCAAAGTTCCCAAAGGGGCCTCCTGCCAACCACATTCCCACTGCCCAAACCTTGCTGGAAGTAATCGTGTCCTGCAATCATCAAGGAGGATAAAGAATTTTCAGTGACATCTATGCTCCTGAAAATCCGGGCTATCTTGCTTCTGCAAGATTATGCTTTGTTCTTAGATCCAGCCTCTTCCTCAGTTTCCCCGGCTGCCAGCTTCCTGTTCTCTTTCAGATTCTCTTTCAAATCCTTCTTGCTTAATTTAACCCCAATTGATGTTTCACTAACCGACTGCTGATTCCTTCCAGACAGACTAGCTTTATCTCTCAGCTGTCTGATCCCTAGAGAACTTCTCAATGCTCCAGTCATCTCGCCGTTCCCAGGTGTCTTAGACAGCCGTCCTCAAACTTGAATGTGCAGACAAATCGACTGGGAATGCACGTTCTGGCCTAGTGGTGTGGGGTGGGACCCGAGATTCTGCTTTTCCAACAAGCTCCCGGGTGATGCTGACACTGCCGGTCCGTGGCAACGCTGATGCACTCTGAGCAGCTCGTTTTATAAGATGAGCAGATCATAATTCTGTTCCATATCCAGAACCACCTGCTGCAGTTTTTGATAGTCTCAGCATTCTGCTTTAAACATAGGAACAGAAAAATAATCTATCTGCAGTTAACTTCATTTTTCTACTTCTTAGATAGATTTCTTCAAATCAATTTCAAATTGATGAAGATCTGAGATGGGGCATTGGCATCCCCACACACAGTTTTCCAGCATCTTCTTTGCATGATTTTCTTGGGATTTTATTGAAAAATGTCTCGTGCACAAGGCATATTGCATTGTATGGAGGGAAGAATGGTGAACTGTACAAAGCTGATAACAAGCAGGTGTTCTCCGACACTTTAGCCTGGTGGCAGGAGTTCCCCAAGGTTGGCCTCAGGGAGGTCAGTCCCCTCCCTCCCCCGCCCCGTGCCATTGGCCAAGTCGTGCTCACACACTCCCTTCTGAGAAGCTCTCCCATGCAACTCTCCAATTCCCCTCCTCCCCCACATGAGCAATTGGTAAGTAAAAAGGAGCCAATTGCTAGAACTCCTGACTTTGACCAAAAAAAAAAAAAAAAGAAAATCATAATTTTTCCACTTGTATTAAGGATTTGAAAACAGCATTTATTGCTTGTAACATTTAGATTTTAAATGCAATTTCTTTATTTTTATACTAAGTGGGTGAATTCAGTGAATTAGCTCTCTAAAAATAAAGCTTGGAATTGTAGCAAATGTTTTACAGTATTAATATTTGAGGATGGGGAAAATGGTCGTTGCTAAATGTACATCCTAGGTTTTTCCTATCAGTAAATCCTTCTACTTATTACTCTTGTTCCCCACTCACACCACTGCTGAGTTTCCTTACTTTTCACAGCCAAATTCTTCGAATGATCTATGCTTATTCAGTGGTGTCTTCATCTCCACCCTCTTCTTAAAGTGTCTGAAGTTGAATTCTGCCTTCACAATTTTACTGAAATTGGACTTTTTAGGACACCAGCAATCTCTCAGTCACTGGGTCTAATGGCTCCTCAGCCTCAGTTTGCTTCCCCTCTCTGAAGAGTACGATGCTATTAACTTCACCCTTTCTTCCCTGGGCTTCCTGGCTGTTGGAGTATGCTGACTCATCACCTACCTGCCCATCATGTCTACAGCTTTGCTATCTCCTTTTCCAGCACCCACCCTAGCTGCAAATGCCATGGCGGGGACCTATGTCCAGGGCTGTTCTTTGTCTACCCTCACTCCCTGGGAGCTCTCATCTGTTTAAGTGGCTTTAACTAATTGCCCCAGGCAAATGTCTATCACAGCTACAACCTCCAGTGCCGACCTCTCTGCAGCTCTAGCCCTCCTGTTTAATTGCCTGCCCCACCTGTCCAGCTACCTCTAATCTCTCCCTTCCACCCAATTTCTCTATGTCTGTTTATAGCAAATACAAATTTTCCATCATGAACTCAAAGTGGTCAAGAAATATCACATTTCTTATTTTTCTTTCAATCAATATAAATCTGACTCTGCAATCCCTTTCCTGCAAGCTTGCAGGAAGTTCGATCTCACTCATTATAGGGACTAAGCCCTGCCCTTTAAAGGTTATGCCAAGATACCTGCAGGTTCTTAAGCATTGATAAATGGAACTTTATCAAAATTAAGAACTTTTCTTTGAATGACTTTGTTAAGCAAATGAAAAAAAGGAACTACAGATTGGGAAAAAAATATTCACAAATCACATATCTGATAAATGACTCCATCCAGAATTTATAAAGCATTTTCGAATCTCAATCCAAAAGTCCATCAACAGGTAAATATATAAATAAATTGTGGTATATCCATGCAATGGAATACTACTTAGCAATAAAAAGAAATGAACTATTGATATAACAACATACATGATGTCAATATAATGCTGAGTGAAAAAAAGCTGGTCAATAAAGAACTGAAACTGTATGATTCTATTTACATGTATTTCTACAAAATGCAAATCAATTTATAGGAACTGAAAACAGATCACTGGTTGACCCAGAGCAGGGGGGGCATGGGGAGGAAGGTAAAAGGAGCATGAGGAAATTTGGGGGGCGGGTTCATTATCTTTATTGCTGTGATGGTTTCTTCAAGGATGTATGTGAATGTCAAAATTTATCAAATTGTCCACTTTAAACATATGCCTCAATAAAGCTGTTAAAATACAATAATTTAAAAATACTTTTGTAAAGTTTTAATATTTCAAAAGTTCAGATCAACAAAGGATGATGCAAGAAACATCTGTGTACCCCTCTAAGTTTTGACAGATCTTAACATTTTGCTATAGTTCCTTTAGTTTATTTTTTGTTTAAGAAATAAATCATTATATAGTCAAAGCTTCTATAATCCCTTCTTAATACAATTTCCCTTCTCCCCGCTTTCCCCCAAATGTAACCATTATCCTGACTTTAATGGTTGTGGATTTCATGCTGGCTTGACTCTTTTGCTTTGTGTATATGCCCATAAATAATACATAATATACATTTGCATGGTTTGCATATTGGAAATCTTTATATAAATGGTAATTTCCTCCCAAAACTTGTTCTTTATATTCAACACTGTGTTTTTTGAAATCTTTCCATGTTGCTCTAGTTTGTTCATTTAGCAGTCCACTTTGTGAATATACACAATATGTTTATACATTCTCTTCTTGGATTTTAAACTGTTTCCAATTTTCCACTCTTACAAACAATGTTGCCCTTCAATATTCTTGCACCTATCTCCTTGGGCCCATATGTGGTTATATATTTAGGGGATTTCTGGGACTCTTCAGTTGTACTAGCTAGAGCTATTAATAAATGGCTCTCCAAAGTGGGCTATATTCACCCAGCAGCTAGCATTCTGATTGCTTCTCATCCTTACCCATGCTGGCTTCTGCCACACTTTTAAATGTGAGGCATGGGACTCTTCGACTCCACCTGGGACGACCTAGCTTCTGGTTTCTCTAGGGACACCTTGCAGCCATCCTCTCTAAAGCAAGCCAGCTTCCTGGAAGGCAGACAGGAGTCCACTGGGTGCACACTTGTCGTGGGACCCTTTTCCTAGTCTCTTGGAGTCCACCTCTGCTGCCCTCTCTCCCCCTGCCCTTGAAGTAGCTCCTTTCTTGGCTATTCATGCTCATCGTTCTGGGACATCCAACACCTTGGTAAGTTTTGGCTTTAAAAAAGACAAGTAGAGGCCAGGTACAGTGGCTCAAGCCTCTAATCCTAGCACTCTGGGAGGCAGGAGGATCGCTTGAGGCCAGGAGTTCAAGACCAGCTTGAGCAAGAGCAAGACCCTATCTCTAGAAAAAATAGAAAAAAATAAAACAATTAGCTGGGTGTGGTGGCACATGCCTGTAGTCCCAGCTTCTCAGGAGGCTGAGACAGGAGGATTACCGGAGCCCAGGAGCTGGAGGTTGCAGTGAGCTGTACTCTAGCCTGAACAACAGAGCAAGGCCCTGTCTCAAAAAAAAAAAAAAAAAAAAAAGACAAGTAGAGCTGACAGCTCTTCAGGCAGAAATCCCTCAAGCAAAGAAATAGAAAAGTACTGCCTGCGTTGGTGGAATTAGGGGGTTGGAAGTGGGGAGGGTAGTTAGGAAAACTCAGAGGAAAATGAAAATTGATATCCCAAAAACTATCTTCCCCATGCAAAGGGTACCTTATCGTCCTGATGCCAAACCTCACGGCATTCATCAATACCTGTTTATGCAGTTCTCACAGCCAGTCTTCACTTTCTGTCCATTCTTCATTCCAAATGCCCTGCATAGTCTGTGCACTTACCCTAGTCTAGATATTTATCTACAGTCCACACCTGGTCCCCGTCTCCTTCTCTTCCCACTTCACTCACCTCACCCACCCCCAATCCTTTCTGCAAATGAGCACCAGGGTAATTGTCTTACAAGACCACTTCGACCATTTCAGCACCCTGCTTAGAGGCTTTCAAAGGCGCCCTATCGCCTGCAAGATAAGGTTCAGACTTCCTAACCTGGCAGTCGTGGCCTTTGACAATCTAGTCCTATATGAAGAGCTCTCTGCTGTAGCGGGCTGGTCTCCTTCATCCTCCAAATAGTTCCATCACTTTTCAGCTTCTTCTCCTCCTTGATGAGGAGAACATTCCTTCTTTCCAGGCTCAGCCCCAGGTCTTTGTAACTCTAGGCCACCACTATCTTTTCCCTTTCAGAGCCAGACCAAACATTTGGGCAGTTAACCCCAGCTTGCTTTATGGCAGTTTTATTTTGTTATTTGACTTTTCACATGTGCATTTATGTTTCTCTCTCTGCGAAGCCTATTGCTCCCCTAATATATGTCCCACAGACATTAGTTCATTAATTTCTCTAGCTGCTCAAACCAAAAAGTTAATTGTATCCAAATAATTTTGGAAAAGGCTGTATACTATGCCCCTCCCTAGAAGATTCACACTGCTCATTGGCGTATTAAAAAATCTGAAAATTCCCATGCTAATAAAACTTTGCTTAATTATTTTCTGATTTTTAATCATCAAGAAAATCTTTTTTTGTCTTATAACAATATTAATATTCCTCAGAATTTAGTGCTCCTCGGAGGATACTTTGGGAAGCACGGAATTAGGTCAGAAACTTCTTACCCATCATTGTCACCCTGCCACGTGTGGCACCTAGCCCAGTGCCCTTGTACTTAGAAGGTGTCAGGAAATGTTGGGGGACTTGGTGAATAATCGTGAATGTTTTAGTCACTTACTGATCTAAACTCTTCTGAGAGTCTCTTTCTGTGCAGTCTTTAGAATGCCGTAAAACAAATAAATAACCTTGCTTTCATTTCGTATTAAATTTATTGGCACTAGATTCTGAAACTAATGGAATTTCTAAGTCCTCTATGTGTTTCCGTGTCTGCCCGAGAAAGATAATCTGTGCTCATACACAGTGGGAACATAAAAAGTTCAGGGAATTTTCCACTACTAGCACACCAGATCCAGGGTTGGCTTGTTGTCATTCAAATGTCTGCCTTATCATTCTATTTTACTTAGAGAAATTATTCAGAGAAAAGCTCAGGAGCTGTCTGGATGCCCTGAAAAGGAACTGACTCAGAACTTTACATAGATGAATTGTACTTGCAGTTCTATTTTTTTCACATTTATGGGTTTGGATGTACTTTTACCAGCATGTTGGACAGAAAAGCTAACGGTGGTTTGAATCTGAATCTGAGATAGCAGAAGAAAAATAACTACAATTAGTTCAATAGCCAAAGTTGTGGTAGAGTTCCTAGTCATTTGAAGCCAAAGTTTGACCTTGGAATTCAAATGTAAAAGGAGATTTTAGAGAGGATTGACAATAAGTTAGTGTTTTTTTTTTACGAACAGGACTTTTTTCTTAAATTTTTTTAATGGGTTAATATAAATAATATATTCTATACATTTATCATACATATTATTATACTATATAATACATAATGTATTATCTACATATTATTTATTTTATATATATAATTCAAGATATACAAAAGGGTATATAGCAAAAAACTAATCCCTTTCATCTCTGTTTCCTGCCAGCCATCTCCAGAAGCATCCCTTTCTAAAAGATGCTTTTCAAGTCTTCCAGAGATACAGTGTGCAAACTAAGTATATGTTTATACAATGCAAACTAAGTATATGTTTATACAATCCCAAATGTTATTATACAATTTTCACCTCTTAATCTTGCTCTTTCACTTAATATATAGTGGAGAAGTATCCATTTCAGTACATATAGAGCCTCTTCTTTTTAATGGCTTCAGTGTACTCTACTTCTTGGGCATATTATCGTTATTTTATTTTCATATTGATGGACATTAAGTTTATTTCAAATAATTTGCTATTATAAATGATACTATAATGAATATTCCTATAAATATATATGTCCTTCCACAAATGTGTGAATAAGAGTGTGTAATTAATTCTTAGATTTAGAAATTTCTGGGTCGAGAAGTACACATATTTTTAATTTTAATGCAGCCTGCCAATTTACTCTCCTTAGTAATAATGACAATTTAAAATTTCACCACCAGTGTATGATCGTACCAGTTTTCTAACATCTTAGCCGACACAGTGTATAATCTAAATTTCTTTTTAACTTTTTCCGATATTGTAGGTTAAAAACATTGCTATAATTTTGATTTCTCAGATGATAAATGAAGTCAAGCATTTTTATAGGTTAAAAACCTAAAATATTTTCTGTGAGTTGTACATGTGCCATTGGGGCAATGTCTTATTAATTCACGAGAACTCTTTCTATACTGTCTGCGATGCATGTTGAAATGATTGACTTGAATTGCCAGTGCTAGTTCCTGAAAGAGAGGTTAGACCAGGATCTTTTCCAAAGTGGCATTCTCTTCTGTCCCGACTTTTTAAAGATATAAATCAGAGACTACTTCAGAGAAGATCAGTTTCCTTCCTTCTTGTTCGGCTTTATAAAATTTTTCCCACCAAAAACAAGGCTAAACTTACGTATCAGTACATTCTCTATTATCTTTTCAAACTTAGGCAGTGGATTTAATAGGACTTTTTTTCTTTTTTGAAATGGTACGCTCCCACGACTTGTTTACATTCTAGCAGAAGCAGTCTGTATGTCTGCCATGGATGGTGGGATTTATTCAAAGAACAGCCTCCCGTTCCCTCTAGACCAGAGTTTACAAATTGGCCACCCAAGGGCCAAATGCAGCCACCCATGTTTTATTTGGCCAGCATGGTGTTTAGAAAAAAATTTGAATTTGTTGCCCACATTAAAGACAGTGGGTGATTTTACAGGAATATCTAGATTTCTGGCTTCTCTTGAAAAATCACAAGATCTGGCAACATTGCTTGTCCACATGACAACAGTTGGCTGGAGCTTGTGGGTCTCTGCCCCTTCCATAAGCCACGCACTTCCATGTCCTTAACCCAAGCCCGCTTCACTTGGTTATGTCACCTGCCTGGCTCCCGGAGCTGTTTGTCTTTGGAGTCTCTGATCCTTTGTTTCCAGAGTTTTCCTCTGTCTCTCCCCTTCAATCAGAAGGAAAAAAAAAATCCTCCCAAGTGTCTTTTCTGACTCAGACTCGGCTCCTTCCGCTTCGCCCCGGCCTCCTCGCCTTTTCTGCTCTGCAAAGCTCGGCCCCTGCTTCCCGCAGAATACTCGCACTATGCTCCATGTCCTCGCACTTCCCTTCCAGTGTTTCCCTTAGTCTGTACTTTCCAAAGGATTTCTGGATGATACAAGTCTGCTCTACTAGGGCATGAATTTTAAAATACAGTTAAACAGACTTTAACAAAGTTTCGGGAAAGATGAATAAAAGCATATCCCTGAGGCTCTCTTAGGGCACTATTGGACGCTTTAACAGGAAAATGCTTTCCCGCATGGAGAATGTTGACCCAAGGTGGGTTTGCTCCTCTCTGTCCCTGCTGCTTCTCTCTTTGTTCAAGTTCTTGTCACCTTGCCCCCGAAACTACTGACTTACCCTTATAACTAATCCCCATGCTGACAGTCTCTCTTCTTCGATTCTATTTTGCAGATATAATTTTCTATAGTGTGAATTTTATTTCTTCTCCCCCTACCCCTACCCCATCACTCCCTACCCCTCTTTAAAAACCTTCAGTCACTCTCTGTTTCCCAGAGGAAGTGTCTCATGTCAACACGGCTCATAAGGTCCTTTACAATTGGGCCTTAGGACTTCATTTCCAACCAGTTTGCAAACCCTTGTCCTAGGTACATCGGACCCTTTCCTATCCCCTGAGCACACCAAGAACATGACATCCACGTGCTGCTGCAAATGGTGCTCCTTTTAACTGAAACGTCTCTCTCAGCGTGGATTCGCACCACACTGTCCCTAAGACAGTGCATGCGCCCAGTTTAACAGGTCTGCGACTGAAAGGGCTGATATGCCTGCAGCTCCTACTGGGGGGAGTATTGAAATAAAATGAAATTGTGGCCAGACGGAGCCACATGTATCCATGATCATGGGATTTTTTTTAAAGATTTGGGTGGCAGTGGACATCTCTGAGCATCTAGCAGTGCTATGTTAGACTGAAAATCGACTTAGGATCTTGCACGGGGAAGAAGGGTGAATCTAAGAAATGAGACTTCTCCCTGTAGATAGGGTGGGGTTTTTCTTGAGGAGGTGGGCAAAGATTTAGACAAGACCCAAGGAGGAAGGTGCTTGGGGAGGGGGCTCAAACCTGAGGGCAAGTGAGCCAAGTCAGGAGTGGGAGAGAACCAGGGGTGGGGGTGCTCATCCCAGGCAGGGACACAAGTCTTCAGGGTCTACCTCCCTGTGACGCTCAAGAAAGTTAAAGTTGGTGATACCCCTAACCTTACTCACTGGTGTGGTCAATGTCAGAAGGGAATTAGAATGAAGGAGGGATCCTTACCTGTCATTCTCTGCTGACCTTGACTCTCTGTTCTGTGTGCTCACGTGTTTATGTCTGCAAAGCCTAGTGCAAAGAGTGCAAGGGCAGAAAATGGAGCATTGCCCACCTGCACCTTCCCTGGATCCAGAAGAGAAGATGCACATCTTTACATCTCTGTATCCAATGGATTCTGCCTGGGAGCTCTCACTAAGCAGCACCTTTGGGAAATAGGTCCCTGGCAGACCTGGTAGAAGAAACATTCCAGAGAGGGCAAACTCTGGCTAAAGGTGTAAAACCAAACCTTTTTCCTTCCCCACAGTTTGGAAAAAATGCCCTCTGAAAGACAATAGGGGACCCAGATATCAGGGTAACATCTGATTGCGCTGCTGTTGCCTAGCGCTCTAAGAAGAGGACTCACACTGGCATTCCAGGCCAATGCAGACGCGCGTCTGAATGTACAGGACACACGATCCCGGAGATCTGGGGCTTGAGGAGATGCCAGTGGTCATGACTATCTAGTTGGTCAGCATCCCTAACCGAGGGCTCCAATACCCAGAGTGGGAGGGCACCTGAGAGTCTGCACAGGCAAATAACAAGAAGATGTTAGCTACTCCGAGAGACCTGTGCACAAGGCCTGGTGGTTTGTGGCTGTTTTGTTTTTAATCAGTGACTTTCCCAGGGGCAGTCCCCTTGATAGATTCCAGAATCTGCTTTTTTTTTTTTTTTTTTTTTTTGCTGCTCTTCCCACCCTCCATGAGGAAGGAACAGATTCTTTACCCCCAATTAGGGTTGCCAGATAAAATCGAGGATGCTCCATTAAATTTGAATTTCAAATAAACATCGAAGAATTTTTTAGTATAAATGTGTCCCAAATATTGCAAAAAAATTTAAATTACAGGGTGTTCTGTATTGCTATTTGCTAAACCGTACTCCCAAGGGACACCTATTTCTAATCTTGTGAGTAATTGGCTTTGGTCCTTTCTCCTATGTTGAGATTGCCAAGTGATCACTGGCTTTATTACGCATGAAAACCTTCTGCATGGTCTTTAAAGAGATGTGAGAAAAGAATTGAATATTTCTCAAGCCCTTTGGCTAGTCACACATTTTTTTTGTTCTTACCTAATATGGCAGTCTAGTAAGAAAATTGAGGGAAAAAACACAGGATTATTATTTCTCCATGATGCCCGTCGCCCCCATGTATTAACTGGACGGTGTTGGCATGTAAACTCCAGACAGATGAGGAGAGCTCAGAGGATACTAAAGTGATGTGATCCGAAACTATCGGAAGAGGATTGTTTTCCAACCCCCTTTCAGACCACAACTCCTTTGCTGGTTAGTTGTGAGTGGGTTTTTATAGAAGTAGCGCTGTACTTTCATTTTGAGAAAGCAACTCGCTTTTAGCCTGAGAGAGAGTTAAATAAATTACTCCCCTCACCTCAGATTATTAATGACTGAAACTTTCTGCCTAAAGATTTTTGAAACTTTGATCAGTGTAAACTGCAAAAACCATCGCTTAAATGCTGCAAGTGATTTTCCGTCTTGTAGGAAGTGGAGATTTCAATAATCCTGCCAGGGTAGACTCTCTTCGTTAGAACCACCAGGTGGGTATCTTTACACAGGTGTGAGGCAAGTACCTACCCATTGCTTCTTGTTGGGGGAGGGGGAAGAAAAAGTATCAAGTAACCTTTGACCCGAATATTGTTTAGACTAGAAGCTCATAGTTCTGTTTGGAAATACAAATTGTGTGTTTGCTGAAGTCAGAATGCTTCTCTGCATACTTTCTTTGCTTCTGGGGCTTACATATAAGAGCTGAAGAACTGGGTATAGAAAACAGAAGACCTGGGTGCAGTTCCTAGAGGAGCTGGATGGAGTTTGGCACAGCTCAACCCAGACTGGGCCATTGCTGTCACATGCACACTGTTATTTAAGACTGAATTACACACAATTTATTGATGTAGGACTCATATGCAGTGATGTAATTGTCATGTCTCAACATGACAATTACAGCAGCCTACAGGGCAAGGCCACCCCCTAGTGGTGGGGGTTGGGATTGCTCTGTAAGGAAGGAGAAATTCCCCCTGTCAATCATCCCAAGAAAGACCAATTATATCAGGATTAGGTTAAACCCCAAATAACAGTGGCTTAAATACATAAGAATTTGTGTATCTTTCTAAAAGAAAGCCTAGAAGTAGGCATTCAGAGTTATTAGGTTAACTCCTTGGTTCCCAAGGACTCAGGATTCCTTCTGTCTGGTTCATTAGTCTCAACAAATGGCTTGTTCTCAAGGTCATAGGATGGCTGCTGGAGCTCCAGCCATCATATCCACATCAAAGCCTAGAAGGAGGAAAAATGAAAGAGGAAAAATAATAGTGTGTGCAATTGTCATGTGTTTTGGGGTGAGATTCCCCCCAGCTTGTTCTCTCTTTAAATAGCCTTTCTGAAGTCCCCAAACACTTCCACAGCTGGCTGTGGTATTGAGAAATAGTCTTTTATCTGGACATTTTGCCATGCTAAATAAGTCAGGGTGCTGTGACTAAGAAAGCAGGAGAATGAATATTGGGTGGCAGTAGTAGTTTCTGCCTCTCTGAGAGACCAGCCTGAAACTGAGGGGACGGAGAAGTCTTTTCTCTCTCCAAGCCATTTGACAGTGAGGCCAAACTTGCTGGTGCCAGACATATGCTGGACTCTTTCACACGGAGCCTGACCCAGTACCAGGAACACTGACGATAGCTCTGGCAGGCGCGCTTCAGGTAGCTGCCTCTGCCAAAAGTTGAAATTGCTCTTGAGGCCGAACTTTCCTTCCATTATCCCTGAACCTTCCGAAAAGTTTTGTTAATCCTCTGTTGGACTGTGGGAAATTAAGGTGGTGGTGGGGGCGTGTGAGTATTCAGGCCTGGAATTGAGTGGTAGCAGGAGGGCTGTGTCTCCCAAAGCTAGAAGGTGGCAGCTATTGCCAGACAGAGACTGACGAGGGAGAGCTGCTGGAGGCAGCTGGCTGGCTCGGATACCGTCTGCCTCTCCCACCGACCAGTTAGCTCCCTGAGGCTAGGAAGCCCTTACCATGTAGCAAAACGTCAGGAACATGACATATACACTAGATGCTTAATTACTGGTGGTTAAAAGCGTCAATCAGTGTGTGTGTGTACATATTTATTTATGTTTATATTTATTGGATCTCTTCTATTCAAGGCATCAGAATACTGACTGTAATTCTCAGTTGGATCTCCTCTGTTCAGATTCATTTTTTAAAATATCTGACTGGTTTATTTAACTTGAGGCTTTATGAATACACAAAAAAGAACTCATTAGAAATACTACCTTTAGAATCACTAAAATTTATAAGCCCAACAAAAAGACTTGCTAGAAATATTATTGAATAACTAAATCTATGATACGGGATGAACTACGTTATTTTCCCCTTATAGTTAACTTAAGCAGACATATATGACAACTAGTAGTAACTTCTGATTGCTTCTCACTCTGGAATCAGAAAAGTCTTTCAATGAATACGGCTGATGCATTCGATAAGGCAGAGTAAGTTAGGCTTTGTTGAGAAAACAAAAAACAAAACACAAAACAAATCCCAGATCTCAGAGATTTAACACAGTGAAGGCACATTTTCCACCCACGCAAGTCTCCTCCGTGCAGTGTCAGGGCCACGTGACCCACATTGCCCTGAAGGGCACCATGATGTGGGAGAGAGTGCTGGGCCGTCCCAAGGCCAGTTCACTCTGCCCACTTCCCAGGGGCCAGGGCCCTGTCACAGGGCCCCCGTCTACCCACTAGGAGACGCAGAGGAGCCCGAGGCTGATTAGTGACAGTCCCAGTCCCGCAGGGAAGGAGAGTCCGAGGTGAACATTAGCGTGCAGCACGTCTACTGGGGAGTGCTGTTGGGGTCTGTGGCTGTGGAGGGGACAGAAAGGAAGCAGGACTGGACACAGGGAGAGGTCAAGCCTCAAAGCCATCTCCTCAGGGGACTTGGCTGCTTTTGTGGGGAGTCCTGAAGACAGGATGACTTCAGGACAGTCGTGAGTTGAGACAAGAAGACTGGACCTTTGTAACCCTAAGTTGGTCAGTCATTGGATCAGGCTGTCCTGGGAAGGGATGTGGCCCTGCAGGAGGCAGCTCAGCCAAGGCAACGCCACGGAAGATTCACACCCGAGGGCTGTGTGCTGGGGCCTAAGTCCTACTCGCATCCCCGCTGGGCGATCTGGGGGACTCCTCTCAGCACTCCACAGTGAGCAAGACAGTCTCTTCCAAGCAGATGTCTCTGTACAGATCACATCTGAATGTGGCCACGTATGAATCCTCTTCCATCATTCTGGCTTGACGTCAATTGCTGGGCGTGGCCTGCGAGCCACACCAGCTGTCTCTGCTGGCGGGTCCGCTAAGCTTGGGCTTAAAGCACACTCTTCATCCCAAACTGCTCTAGCTGTCCCTGCTGACTACTGCACAGATGCGGGCACCACGGAGCCCCCAAAACATGTTCTGCAAAATTCCTGCTGCCCACGTAACCAAAGGATGGCCTCTCTTCTTCTGCACTGGGTCTTTGCTGAGCTCGTTATAAATCAGGGATATCTCTCTCTCTTTGAGCTGTCTCTGGCTACTGTGGGCCAAGACTCTTCCAAGAGCCTCTCTCAGGGTGGACTTCCTAATCAGCATCATGAAACGTCCACCCCCCCAGGAGTGGAAACCATCCTTGATTTTTCTGTTTAATCATTTCATGCCTATTACACACCGGTTGCACTGGAAACATCACAGCTCTGTCGAGGAAATTCGGCATTCGTTTATTGGGTCTTCAGTGGGAGAGGATGTTGAGCTGAACCCTCACGTTCAGGAGGATGCTACCAGGACCCCACTTTTACTTGGTCTAACCACGTTCTTTCTGTGGAGATAAAAATAATGGTTGGCATATATTGCAAAGCATTTTACACATGATAACTTAATTTTCACAACTACCCTATGCAGAAGTACTATTATTTTTCCTGACTTACATCTAAGAAAGCCAAGGCACAGACAGTTTAAGACACTTGCCCAAGGCTACATGAGATATAAATGGGGAAATTAATATTTAAACCCAGGTAGTCAGATTGCAGAGTTAAGGCTCTTAATCACTATGTCATACAGCCTGTCAATGCCCAAGGCTTCTTGAAACTCGAGGATTTATGTGTCCCTGGGGGCAGGCCCATAAGTCAGCAAGGCATACTTCCATGGAACCCTGAGGGGTTTAATGCATTAAAGCCCAAGGCCTGTGTGGAAAACCCAATAAGGAATAAAGTCCTAGTTGGGAACTCCCTTTACAAGCTAGAAAAAGAAATTTAAAGTGAGTAAATTTAGAGAAGGAGATTCCCCATAAAAAACTGGAGATATATATTAAAACATAAATGTGTGGATTTTGGTATTTGCAGCATGGCACAACTTATGACTCGCTTTTGTGAATATATATTGTAGTACCATAAGGCAATAAGGTAGTAAAATACATTTAGATTTGGAGGAGAGATAGCAACCGCTATTTGTGGGTGGGGTGGAGTGAAGCAAGAAGAAGGAACTGCCCCCCACCAACATTGAGCCTACTGTGTCTCTCCCTGCCCAGGTAGGTGGCTGCGGCCCCCTCACCCTTGCCCACCTCCGTTTGCAATGGAAGCCAAATTGTCTGCAGAGTCAGTCTCCAAGTTGTAAGGTGGCATCCTCTATATTAAGTTATCTGGTCAGAATTGGGGGCGCTTTACATACCCAAGCTAAACGCTGTACAAATTGCTCCTTCATCTTCAGGAATGACAATCTGATGGACTTTCTCCATGCCACATTACCTGGGAAACGGGGCTGAAAGGCAGCTTGGTGTCACATTCCTTTGATGGGAATTCTAACCTGTCATGTTGGCTCCAGTGTCAGGATACAAATAGCCAAAATGAGGCCATTCACCAAACTTAGCAAGTCCTGCCCGGTGATGAAATGTGCTTGCAATAGGCAGGGTCTGGAGGTGATTTGAGCCTGGCAGCTCAGCCTCCAAACCACATTTTCCATGTGTCAGGAAAATGAACACCATGTCCACTCCACGTGGTTTTAGCAATTAGACCTTTATTAATACTGCAGAGCAGCTGGAACTAGAAATAGTCTCAAGTGCTCGCATTCTTTGAACATACAGATTTCCAGAGTGGGTGGCAGCTGTTGAAGCCAGGTTTATTCATCTTGGGCCAAAATTCTCATACTCTTAACCCTATGTATTATTGGGCTTGACTTAGTGTCTCCGAGAAAATATGGCTGCAAAGCTCCTCTCATCAGAGTAAGTATCTTCTCCCCTGCCTTCTTTATTCCCTCCATTGCCGTTGGCTCGGGTTTTAGAAAAGAACTACCCTTCCTATATTTGGGGTTTTGTTTCTCCCCAAGTGGGGGTGTCATTAGTGCATAACTGTTACGCCTGTCCCTTACCAAAGGCTTCTCCCTGTATAGCTGGGCAGGCTGGACTTCACAAGAAGACTAGAATTGGCCTAATCCAACGGGCTCCCCAGTGAAGGACCTTCTGTGGCTTCCGCCTCAATTTCCCCCAGGCATGCACTTACTTGTGGGATGGATGATTTCCACCCCAAGACAACTCTTCTTCCTTGTATTCAGCTTAGATCTACTCCCTCAATCTGGCCTCATTGGTTCTGTCTCTTGCTATGTTCACTGCATTGATGGAAACCTTTATTTCCAGGTGGACAGATTTCCTGAGCGTGCTGGTCATATATAATCCTCAGTGCCAACCTCTCACTCTCCCGCATTGCTCCAGGGAAAGAGGGGAGGGGCAGTGACGTTAACTCCTTCTCTCTACAAAGGATAAAGACCAATTTATCCTTCAAGAATGAAGTCCAATGCTACCTACTCTAGAAAAAAAAAAGAGTATTTATAAATACATGCTAAGGTAATGTTCAGGAGGAGGGCAAAGATATTGATTATGTCAAAAATCATGATGTCAAAATTCCAGTGTGAGGATGGCAGCAAAAGTCAGTATTTCTAGGAAAGCATCCAAAAGCAACAGAAGAATGGAAAATAGAATTCAATCTCCAATTTTAGCAAAACTGGAAGATGGCCAAAAGTTGAATCATGAAAGAAGTTGAAATGCTCCCTGACAGCACCAGACATTGTGCAAGGAGGTGCGCAGGTGGAAACACGAAGAGCATCGTGTGGCAAAGTTAGCAAAATCTGCTTCTGGAAGGTGGGCTGTGAAACCTACTCCAAGGGCCGTGGGAATGGGGTACGGGCAATGGCGTCAGTGTCCCCTGGGCCTGATTTAGTTCCAAGAGGAAGAACCGGTAAAGGCAAAGGAGGTATTATCGTGTAGGTAGGCTAGGAACTGCTCCACAACATCTAAAAATTCTGACATTGTAGATTTTTAAGAATGTAGTCTCAAAATATGTGAACCACAAATGACCAGAATCACACACACACACACACACACACACACACACACACACACAAAAATTAAGAAATCCACAACCACAATAAGGTATTATAACACAATGCTCAATACTAAATAGCTCAAGCAAACAAAATAATTAGTAAACACATAAAAGATTGCAACAACACATTTAATAACTTGAACATAACATTTCCTGTGCCTAACAATTAAAGAATACAAATTGAGCTTATTTTTGAATGACCACATTCTTAGCCACAAAAAGTATCTAAAAATAGCAAATGAATCAATTATACAGACCACATTCCCTTTCAAAATGCCATTGAACTGGAAATAAATTATAAAAATGGAACTGAAAAAAGAAGAAACCAAGTTTGGAAATTTAAAAACACTTCTAAATAGTTAATGAGTCAAAGTGGCAATCATAATGGAAATTTTAAAATATCTAGACTTGAATGACAAGGGGAAAACTGAATATCAAAATCATGAGTTGCAGTAAAAGCAATATTTCAGAGAGAAAATTATAGGCATACATACACATACATAGACACACACCTGAAAAGAAGAAAGTTTGAAAATTAATGAACACATCTAATCCAGAAAGTTAGAAAAAATTAGTGTAAATGCAAGAAAGTACAAAGGAAAGAAGATATAGTTATGAGCAAAAATTAGTGAAATAGAAAACAATTAAGCAACTGAGATGGCCAACAAAAGTAAAAGATCAGGAGAAAAATAAAGATAGAACAAATGAATCATATTGGGAAAGAAAAATATGTAAATATAGACATAATACACATTTACAAAGTCATGAGACTACTATACATGATCTTATGCCAATAACATTGAAATTTTAGATAAAATAAAAACATTTCTATAAAATGTAACTCAAAAAAATTAGAAAAGCTAAATAAACATATATATGGTCTTTAAACATTTAATAAATAATCAAAAATCAATAATTAAAAATCCATACCTCAGATACTTTTGCAGTAAGTTTTTCCAAATTTTCAAGAAAAATTTAATTTCTATTTTGTACACTCTGTTCCAGAAAAAACAAAATGAGGGAAAGCTTTTCAACTCATTATATGATGTTAGTATAACACTGACAACAAAAACTGGAAAAGACAATACAAAAGAGGAAAAGTATAGGCTAATTTCATTTATGAACATGCATAATATTTCAAAATCACATATTAGCAAACCGAATCTAGTAGTGTTTAAAAACACATCATGACCAAGTTGGGTTACTCAAGAAATAGAAGTTTAACAATAGAAAAGTTATTGAGTAATTTACTACACATGCATCGTAAAGAAGAAAAAATGTATGATCGCCCCAAAAGATACAGAAAATGATTTGATAAAATTCAACACCCATTAATAACCAAAACCTCTTAGCATGTTAGGAATAAAAAGAATAACTCAATAATAACATCTACTATAAATCTACAGTGAAAGTCATACTTTGTGAATCCCTAAAATAATTCCACTTAAGTTCAAGAACAAGGCAAGGATGCCTACTATCGAAAGCCCTTATTTAACATTGCTTTGTAAGTCCTACCCAGTGAAGTGATAACAAGAAGAAGAAATAAAATAAAGATTCAAAAGGAAGAAATAAAAGTATCATTATTTATGGATGCTATTATTATCGATTTTTAAAAATCCAAAAGAAGTAACAGTCAGCTATTAGAAGAAAGAAGAACATTCAACAGGTTGCCTAATTAAAACTGATTTTTAAAAATAGTTCCTGAACTCCTACAATAAATTATTAGGAACTGTAATTTAAAAAAAAGAGATACTAATTACAGTTGTAGCAAGCACTTGTAAATGCCTCATAATATGGCTAATAAAATGTCCAAAATCTTTACAGAAAAATTATAAATCCATATTAAATAACATAAATATAAAAAGAAGGCCTAACTAGATTTTATGGTTGGAAAGACTCAGTATTGTACAAAGGACAAAATTTTCCCAAATTTATCGTTTTAGATACATGTCCTATGTCAAGTCTGATAGCATTTTTCATAGGAATTCACTAGCTGATCCTAAAATATTGGGAGGAAAAGGACTAATAAAAAACAAAACATTATAGACGTATAGTTTTTGGGTAAAAAAATAAGGGTAAATCACTACACTAGCTATTAAAACTGCTATTTATCTATAATAATGTTAAAATTCTGGTACGGGTGTAGGTACAGAAAAATGAACCAATAGAATGGTATAGAGTCCAGAAACCGACCACTTACATACGAGAATTTGTATTTAACAGAAATGGCATTTCAAACACTGGGAAAGTCTGGATTATCCTTAACAATTAACTTTTTGCTTGGAAAAAGATAAAATTAGATCCTTACTCATCAAACAAGCAAAAGTAAATTCCAGATGGACAAAGATTTAAATATGAAGAGCAAAAATTTAGAATTTTTAGAAAACAATGTGGGAGAATATCTTGACTGCAGAGTTAGGAACAGATTTATTAACCAAAGGACAAATACCCACAAACCTTTAACAGTCATGAATTTGACTACGTGACAATTAAAAAGTTATTTATAATAGAAAGTAACAGAAACAAAATAAAAAAGCAAGATTCAGTTTGTGAGATGATATTTGCAACTCAAATAAGACCTTCAGAATAAATACAATGATAAACGTATAAAAGAGCAAAAGTTTAGAACTGGTCTCTTTCTCTCTCTCAGACACACATGCACACATACTCGCACCGCCTACGCACAAACAAAACTGGCTAGTAAACATGCAAAAACGCTTAAGCTCATGAGTAATTAGGGAAATGTAAATTAAAACAATAAAATGCCATTTGCACCTATCAGATTGGAAAAATGAGAAAGTCTCACAAACGATGATAAGGATGAGGGGAAAACAGGAATTTCTAATCTAGTAAGAGTTCAAATAGGTACAAACACTTGAGAGAACAATTTGTCAATACTGAGGAAGGTGAAGAACTGTATTTCCTACTAATTAGCAATTTCGCTTCAAGGCGTTTCACTAAGAATTTACATAGGTATGCACAGAGATGTGTGCATAAGCATGTTCATTGCAACAAACGACAGTAAAGCAAATAATGAACAAATAACGAATTTTACCCCAATGGGGAAATGGATTAATAAACAGTGGTATTTAAGCTAACTTAAAATGACTGAACCAGGTCTACATTGTACCCACA
>RJWJ010008311.1:0-53959 GCA_004363605.1 Indri indri | reverse complement strand
CTTCACAAGAAATTAGAGATGACAGAAGTGTCAGTAAATTGAGGAGAGATCAATAAAAGTCATGTATTCTAAAAAAGAGAAAAAGATTAAAGGAAAATTTGGCTATTTAACATATATGTAATTGCAGTCCCAAAGAATAGAAGAGTGAGAATGGAGCAGAAAAATATTTAAACAAAAAATGGCCTAAAATTTTGCAAAATTGATGTAAAATAACAATTTACACACCTAAGAAAAGCAGCTAACCATAAACACAAAGAAAGCCACTCCCGAACGCATCCTATTCAAACTCCTGGAAATTTAAGTGAGAAAATCTTGAAAGCAACAAGAGAGAAAAGACAATATTACATTCAGGGAATCAATAATACCAATAAAGGCTGATTGTTCATAAGAAATATTGGAGGCTAGAAAGAATGAAATAGTATCTTCAAAGTGTGGAAAAAATTTTAATTCAGGACTTTATATCCAATAAAAATCTTTTAAAAACTAAGTAAAATACAGACATTTTAGGATAAATGAAAGCTGAGAGATTTTGTTGCAAGCCAATTTGTTGTACAGGAAATACTAAAGGACTTTCTTTGGGACAAAAAGAAAATATGCCAGAAGGAAACTGGTATCTACAGAATTGAGTACAATGAATTAAAAATGTTAAATTCTGGGTAAAATATTCAGATTTCCTCTAATTTCTTTAGAAGAAAACTCACTGATTAAAATAAAAACTATAGTATTATAAGTAATATTTTTAAGATATGTAAAAATAAAAGATAAGAAAATAAATTTGAGTGTGATGGAAATGTTCTATACTTTGATTTTGGTGATATTTACATGCCTGCTTACATTTTTCAAAAATCACCCAACTGTATGCTTGCGATGTATATATTTTATTGTACATAAATTATAGTTCGATAAAGTTGATTTAAAAAAGAATGATGGGAAGCTTTAAAATATAGAAAGACTGTAAAATGGTGAATTTCTTTAATAAAGATAACATCCTATTATTTCTAGATGATTATTCTTTGTTTTCTCTGATTGAGGCTTAAAATTAGCATCCTCATATTTAATTTTTCTCTTCCTTGACTCTGTAGTTCTTTTTCATATATATTTTAATATATATTAATATATATATTAAAATATATGAATATATACATCTTCATGAAAATAAACTGATGCTTTACAGATAACTCCTTTATGAAATTATATCCTGGTATTTAATCTAATTCATAAAAGAATTGTTGCATTTTTTTCTAGACTGATATTTACAAGTTTCGTTAAAGATTAAGTTTGAAAGAGTATTTTGATCTGTGATATTTTTAAGTGTCTTTTAGTTAAAAGAAATATTCTGACCCAACATGAAAAATAGTTTCTTGTAGTTACATATCCTAATTATCTGAATAAAATTAATTCCTTAAATTCTGCACTGAATAATTTTATTGTCCTTATAAACATGCACTCTAGTTTTAGGTATAGAACTTGCATTACTAAGCTGTGCTGTCAGAAGTTGACTTTGTGATCTCAGACTATCATCTCACCAGTTGCCTGAACTTGGTATCTTACTTAGTCAAAGGCTGTAATTTGAAAAGAAGTCGATTTATTAGATAATGGGTTGATCCTCATAAATCCTGTCATTCTTCATAATTATTTTCATAATATCCCCTCCCTGTTCACATGTTCTTTTAAATTTAATTTAAAAAATCTCTCTCTCTCTCTCTCTGCCCATGTCTCCCTCTCTCACTCCCTCTCCCTTTTTCTCTCTTATCCATCTACCCAGCCATTCATTTATTTTTAGGCAGAAGTTGCTATACCAATAGAGACTTCAGATTAAATATTATGCATTTTGAAGTTAGAAAAAAACAAATTGTCATCTACTCTGAACTTTGTGAGCAAGACAAATTAATTGTTATTTGATCTAAATTTAGGGAATAAGACAAAAATTGGACTTATTTGGAGCAGAATTATCAAAGAATTATAAACATCCTATTTTTTTACTGTCAAAGTGACATGTTTATTATATGAAATTCAGACAGTCATGAAATACATTTTAAAAAATCACCCCATAATTGCTATCACACAGAGTGCATATTGTTACTTTAGTACCTATCTTCTCACCTGAAAAGAGTTTTTAATTTTGCATTTATTGTGTGGTAGGTGGAATAATAGAAAAATGTTTAGGAGAAATTATGAAATAGTGAATTACTATGACTAGATTTTATTTTATTTTATTTTTGAGACAGAGTCTCGCTCCGTCACCCCAGGTAGAGTGCAGTGGCATCATCGTATCTCACTGCAGCTTCAAACTTCTGGGCTCAAACAATCCTGCTGCCTCAGTCTCTTGTGAATAGATATTTAAACTGATAATTATGGATTTTTTAAAATTTATTTTTATGAAGGGTAATATGTATCAAATATTTACCAGGAACTGCACAGAAAGCACATCAGTGTTATATATTGTGAGATAAAGCTCTATTTTTTGCAGATTAATTTCAAAAAGGTTATGAAATCTGCTGGTTTTGATTGTTACACTTGTGTTAATTATTAATTTATATTACTTTGGTTTGCTATAAGGTTGCAACTTCAATGCAATAATGCCTATATTCAAACCGTATCATAATAATACATATGATTGTATTTTTATATATCTTATAGTTTGTCCTAGGAAATTGTAAATTCAGATGAACCGATAGAAATTGGAAATGTTTGGTGAAGTGAAAGATTATGGAATCTGACTTAAGAGCTTTAAAGAAGAAATAAATGTCATATATGATAAAGCAAAGTACCCCTTAATTTAGTTCTTTAAAATTAACAGTAAAGCAATGTACTCCTTGCTATATTCCATACACAGTAGACCAAAGTATTCCTTACTTCTTATAGTTTAATTAAGTATTGCTTTTTAAGTTTAGTATTTTTTTCTGCTCAGAATTGTATTAATATTAGGAGATGCCAGGTTCATGTGATTATATAGACTATATGGTCTAATTAAGAAAGAGATACTGTCTTTTCAAATATGGCACCTTTCACTTAAACTTGACTTTTTCAGAATTCCCGTAGATGTGTGCTTACTCCCCATTTTAGTTTACATGTGTCTTAATCACTTAGATATTTTCTATTTATTTCTCTGGGCTAAATTATAGATAATTTCTTCAAAACCTTTTTTTAGTTAAATAATTCTTTCAGTTGTGTTTGATCTATACGGGAATTAGAGACTGGCACAGAAATGAAAGTAATCATGTTTCTGATAGTTACCCAGGGGCTTGAGCATGTTAACACTGGCTGAATGTGTGTATACATGAAGGAACCATTGAATAGGTATAATTTAGCACTTGAAGGTACAATAAATAAAATTCTATAAATGAAGATGTGCTTGTTTATTTCGTGTTTTTTATATCTCTTGTGGAATTATGCATTCCTTAAATTTCCTTAAACTTGAATATTCTCAGGTAAATTCTGGGAAACTGCACAGCACCAGTCAGTATGACCGGCCTTGTCATTAATAAGCATTAGGTGGTAAATATGAGGATGCTGTGATGGAGACATAGACTTTAGTAGGATATTACTAAACATTAAGAAGCTTAGCTATGTGGAATGTGAGGCTTATATGCACTTAACCATGAATGTGACACAAACTTTAATGTCTGAGCCTTTCATTTGTTCTACAAATCTGTGTGTGAGTAAAAGTGTTGTTTATTTGATGAAGAATGGAAATCACATTTATTCTTCCTGCATTGAGAAATAATTGAGAAGCATTTTGCAATGTTTAGTCTCAACCTTTGGTTCTAAATGTTGAATATTTTTCTAAAATTTTGTTGTGTATTTTTACTTTCATTTTGCTGGTGGAACAACAATATATGCTCATAAGCCAAGCCCTTTTGGATTTTCCACTTTCATTTTTTATTCTTATGATATTTGTTTCTTGCTTTTTAATTTTATTTCTCTTACAAACTGGTGCTTAGTAGTGTCTTGCATGCTACAGAAAATATGCTCAAATTTCTGCAATTATCTGTTGGAGACCTGGGTTTATCTTCCTACTGCTTTCTCCTTTCTTTCCTCTGGATATTGCTATATGAATTTCCTTCTCATATACAAAAGGGAACAAAAGGTAGTGACATTCACAGGGTTATTGACACACTTGTATAAAATAATACATGTAAAATTGTTTAGAACAGTGGATGTTATATAGTAGAAGATCAATGAGACATAAATGCTACTTATTGTTATTTTTAATTATTATCCTTATCAGGTTGACACCCCTGGTATGTGAAGAGGAAAATAAAACAGAATTATTAATAGAAGTGAAAATTTTCCCTTACTCTAAATAAGCTGTAATTGTTGCCTTTCCTCCAGACTTTGGCTTCCTAGATGCTGTGGGACTCTAACTCTGTGGTCTCCAACGCCTGGGCCATGGAGTGGTTGCAGTCATCCATGGCCTGTTAGGAACCAGGCCACACAGCAGGAGGAGAGCAGCAGGCAAGCAGAAAGCTTCATCCGTATTTATAGTTGCTCCCCATTGCTCCCATTACCACCTGAGCTCTGCCTCCTGTCAGATCAGCAGGGGCATTAGATTCTCATAGGAGCGCAAACCCTACTGTAAACTGCACATGCGAGGGATCTAGGTTGCAGGCTCCTTATGAGAATCTAATGCTTGATGATCTGAGGGGAAGCTGAGGCTGTGACGCTAGAGCTGGGGAGCAGCTGCAAATACAGATTATCATTAGCAGAGAGGTTTGACTACACAGAGACCATAATAAATCAATTGCTTGCAGACTCATATCAAAACCCTATCAGTTGAGTGGCAAATGACAATTAAGCTGCATCTGGTGGCAGACTGTATAGTGGCAAGTGAGCATCTTACTTTAATTGTAAAGCTGCATCTGGTGGCAGGCTTAAAGTGAGAATCTGACACTTATTTTAGTCTGCACATGGCCCACCCATTATTTTATTTACCGTTTCTGTCCACACCTCTTTCCTGCACTGTGCACTTGTCTCAGTCACAGTTTTGGTAAGCACATAAGCTAACCCTAGCAAAAATGAGTAAAAAACAAATGTTGCTGAAGAGCTTCTTTGAAAATGGGGAAAGACCCAATGATGAGACAGCAGAAGACTCTAAGACTACCAACAAAATGAAATCTGCATTTAAAAACAAAATACCAAGAGTCCTCCATAAATTATGGGTTCATTGCAATGGGTGATTCACATTCTTCAAGCCTGCTTTGTATAATATGTGGCAATTGGCTATCCAACAGAGCCATGAAACCTTCAAAACTGCTTTGCCACATGGGGACCAAGCACTCTGCATTAAAAGACAAGCCTTTGGAGTTTTTCAAAAGGAAAAAATCACAAACATGAAGAATAGAAGCAATTATCCAAGGCCACCACTTCATCAAATGTGACTGCACTGGGAGCATCATTCTTAGTGGCTACCCGCATTGCTAAGGCTAAGAAGCCCTTTACTATTGGTGAAGAGTTGATCCTGCCTGCTGCTAAGGACATTTGCTGTGAACTTTTAGGAGAGGCTGTAGTTCAAAAGGTGGCACATATTCCTCTTTTAGCTCACACCATAACTAGATGAATTGATGAAATAGCAGAGGATATAGAGGCACAATTGTCAGAGAGGATTAATGAGTCATTGTGGTACACAATCCAGGTTGATGAGTCTGCTGATGTTGACAACAAGGCAACAATGCTGTTTTTGTGTGATATATTTTCCAGGAGGATGTGCACGATGATATGTTATGTGCACTTTTGTTGCCGACCAACACCACGGTTGCCGAACTGTTCAAGTCTTTGAATGATTACATATCAGGAAAACTGAATCGGTCATTTTGTGTCAGTATAAACATGGACAGAGCGGCTGCTATGACTGGATGGCTTTCTGGTTTCACTACTCAAGTCAAGGAGGTCACTTCTGAATGTGAGTCTACAGAGTGTCATCCATAGAGAAATGCCGGCTAGCTGAAAAATGTCACCTGAAGTAAACAATGTTTATATGATGTGATTAAAATTATCAAGCTCATTAAAATACATGCCCTTCACATCTGTTCATGTAGCTCCATGAGGAGATGGATGGAGAGCACACGTCTTGTCTTATACACAGAAGTGAGATGGCTTTCTAAAGGTAGGTCAATGGGCAGAGTTGCTGTGTTACGAGAGCCACTCCAGAGATTTTTTTTTTTTTAGAAAAACAGTCACCACTGGCAGCATATTTCAGTGACCCAAAATGGGTCACAAAACTTGCTTACTTGTGTGACATATTCAACCTGCTTAACCAACTCAACCTGTCACTTCAAGGGAGAACAACGGCTGTGTTCAAGTAGGCCAATAAAGTGGCCAAACTGAAATTATGGGAGCAATGAATGAACGTTGGGATTTTTGACATGTTTCAAACATTAGCAGAGATTTTGAGAGACCGAGCCGGGCCTTCTTTCTCCCAGCTGGTGCATGAGCACCTATCTCAGCTTTCAAAAGAATTTGAGCAGTACTTCCCAACCATAAAAGATCCTTGAACTGGGAAGGAATGGATCTGCGACCCATTAGTCAATAAGCCAGATGAATTGACTTTGTCCAAGCTAGAAGAGAATCGACTGCTTGAGACTGCAAATGATGGTGGCTGAAATGTACGTTTGTGGCAGCTTCAAATCTCCATATGTTCTGGGTTAAAGTCAAGGCAGAACATCCTTAGATTGCCACAAAAGCTCTGAAAAGCCTGTTTCCATTTCCAACATCCTGTCTTTGTGAAGCAGGGTTTTCTGCAGTGACAGCAACCAAAATGAGATTACAGAGTAGACTGGACATAAGCAACACACTTCGGGTGTCAATGTCTCCCATTACCTGCAGATGGGACTATCTAGTTGCAGGAAAACAAGCTCAGGGCTCCCACAGATTCTGCATTATGGTGAGTTGTATAGTAATTTCTTTGTATATCACAATGTAATAATAATAGAAATAAAGTGCACAATAAATGTAATGTGTTTGAATCATCCCAAAACCATCCCTACCCCAACCCCACTCCAGTCCATGGAAAAACTGTCTTCCATGAAACTGGTCCCTGGTGCCAAAAAGGTGGGGACCACTGCTCTAACTTTTAGCACCATTCAGGGAGGACAGGCAGTCTGGTACCCAAGTCTTTTAAGTAGTTTCATGTAGCACTGAGTAATGGAACATTGTCCCTTCCAAGTACTAACAAGGCCCAACCCTGCTTAGCTTCCAAAATCAGACAAGATTGGGCACATTCAGGGTGGTATGGGCACAGACAAAACATTCTGTTTTTATGTTATTGTGGCAGTTATTTTGAGGGTTTTCTTCTTTGTCTATAACTGGTACTGAATAGAAAAAATTAGTCAGGTAAGGAAAGAAACTAAATGCCAGGCATCTGCTCCCCAGCCTTTATGGATTCTTTAACAGAGCCCTGACGTTGAAATTATCAGGCGTTTTTATGTTTATCATCTTTATTATAAATCTAGTGTTATAATTTGCAACAATGAATTATTTCTTTTCTGTGTTAGTGATTATAACCTTATTAGTTTTTTGAAAGTGACTTGCTCTTTAGAAATACAGGTGGAAATATGTGTACCTAAATATGTTTTTGTACTGTATATGGAAAGAGGTGAAAGAGAAAGACTTTTGCTGTCACTCCCACTGGCCCCAAGTGATTCCAATAGGACTGCTCTTTATGTCCAGGAGAGTTCTGAGACCAATGTTACAGCTATAGTGGAATATTACCCTGTGTTTTTCCTTTTTGTTCTTCTCAACTTTGAGAAACATAGATAATATTTTATTAATATAATATCATCTTTTAAAAAATCTCTTATTTATTATCCAGTTTCACTTGGAAAATTTTGTCATTTCTTACCATTTTTTCCTTTGGCTGTCCTTAACTTTGTTTATAAACACACAAAACCTCACAATTACGAGTATTTGGATATAACATGATTGTGCTCTGTAACTGGCTCACCATGCCATTTCATTAACCTTGTAGTCATGCCACCTGCATTTTGGGGAACTGAACTTTGATACTCTGCTTAAAGCATTTGTTATGACTTGAATATCATTAGCTTAACACTTGAAAAATATATACATCATTAAGATCCTGGTTTTATATTTGGGGTTGTAATTATATTTTATACAGATAAGCAGTACAAATATTAAGAATAAATTGTATTGTCTTGTAGTTGCTCACAATTCTGAAAAAGAAAACACTCCAGAAGGTCCCACTGAGAAAGGTGTTCATGAAGCCAGGGAACAAATCAAACATAAAACAAAGATGAAAGACAATACAAAGGTATGATATTTATTTTTTCCCATTAATTCATACTTAGCTCTCAGATCTTAAGATCTATACAGTCATACAGTATCATTATTTTACTGGAAAAGGAAATTAGAAATTATATATTCCAAGCTTCTTGGTTTATACATGGACAATGGAGGTCCCTGTACTAGTAAGTAATTCAGGAACACATGCTTATTAGTGGCAGAGCCAGCTAAATTAATCACTCTGCCTCCTAGTCCAGTGAAATCATGGCCATCTTTGTTCACCTGCTCACTTTTCTGCTTAAAATCACCTCTGCACAAAAGAAATCACTCCCAGATCACCTCTTGTTTTCTTTTCTCATAATATAATTTCAGACTTTTCTTAGTTTTCTTTAAAAGTAGATTGAACTAGCATTATGCCCCATTTGAGAATCTCATTATTTCTTGAAACCTTTGCTTTGTAATGAAACTGATAGTTAAAATCTTCCATAATGATTAAAGGAAATGGTATTAAAATGTCTAGTCAAAGAGATAAAAATGAAGAAAGAAAATTACATAAAACCTATGAGGAGTTTAGTTTATTGTTATGAAAATTGCATAAAAGTCTAGCTTAGATAATGAAATTTCTTAAAGGTAGTTGTTATTGTAGAGTTCTAAAATATCTGATATTTATTTTTAAAATGAAAATATTTACAATTATAATAGCTTTAGTAATAGTAATTCTAGAAGAAAAATGGGTTTTTTATGACTTCGAATAATAGCATTTACTTAACTAATATCAATAACATTTATTCCTCTAAGGTATGAATTGTCATCTGGTATTGTATAAAATATTTGAATAAAATAAAGACTAAACACTTTTAGGTTATACTAAGATTTTGATTATTATATTTTTTTGTGATTTTCAGATTAGTGTTTTACTGTTTACTTTATCATCACTACTAATTTATGGAATATGGTATTTGAAGTAGATACACATCAGAGTTAAGGATTTTGGGGTGACAGTTGTGATGATAATAAGCATTCTTTTCAGGTAGTATGCCATGTTTAGAAATGATTTATTGATTTATTTACTGAGTCCTTATGGTTTGTAAGAGTTTACATTCATAATGTGAGATTGATAGTTTAGTGTGACAAAAAGCTACTAAAATATAGGTCAAGTACATGGTATATTTATGCATAGTACATTCTTTTACAGTGTTGCATTATAATATTTAATGTCATATCTACAACTAGAAAAACTGCGGCCTTACAAAAGGGCTGAAGTGTAGAATTAAGTGAATCCTTTTCATCATCACTGACTAATCATTTTTACTAATATTTCTCTTAATTTTCTTATAGTTATTATTATAACAAATGGCTAAGTTCTATTTCTATTTTTTTTATTATTCACTTTACATGATACCTATTGACACCCCTCTGAAAAAAAAAGGCATTTAGAGCACTTTTACTGATTTGATTTGAGTTATATGATGATGCATATTATCATAATTGATAAAATTTACATTTGTTTTGCCATCCTAATTCTATTTTCTGTATAAGCTAATACTAAAATTTAATTCCATAAAACAGCATTTAAATGCATTATGTTTAAGTAAATATGATTTATTATTAACTTAACTAATGTAACTAGAACCATACAGAAGGAAAGAGAATATCCGAAGTGCATGGGCCCAGAGACTTCTTTTAAATACAGTCACTTTTTTCTTGTTCCTTGAGTTACACTCAGCTCTGCCGCTGTGAACTTACTTCTCACATTGTCCTTCGTGAATTGCTCTTTCTATTCTCCTGGAGTATCTCCTTGAGTAATTTTCAAAAAGGGCCCATGGAGATAAATTATCGCAGTATTTGTGCAGCTGAAATGTTCTTACTTTGCCTTATACTGAATTAATATTTGGCTGGATACATAGTTCTAGGTTAAATTATTTTTTCACCAGAATTTTGAAGGCATTGTTTTAATGTCTTAGAGGATACCAACACTTGCCGTTGGTCTGATTCTTATTCTTTTGTAGGGAAATACAAAATACTATATGTAGTACAATGTACCAGAATACCAGTATTTTGGAAAATTAGGTATAATCATAAAACATATAAATCATAAAAATAACATTATTTATGCAATCTGCTAACCTTTAAAGCTGCTTAGTGGAAGTACTTCAACCCTTACCCTTAGATGAAAATTTATTTCAGGCTTTCAGGCTTTGTTAAAATTATTAATCAGTCTGTATACACTTTAGGTTACAAAACACAGTCTCAAATTAGTAATTAAATGTGTCCAGCATTATGTAATGTCAAAGCTCCACATTTGATATAAAGTTAAATCTTTACCCAACCCTCAGCTGGAACATTCTTTGGGCTAGACACTTTCAAGGGTGATAGTAGTGGTACATGGTTCTTCCTATTTCTGTTCCTCTAGTTTGTTAATTGACAAGGTTGAATTTGGAAGAAGAGGGAAATTTAAGAGGAACAGCAAAGTATTATTTGGCTTGAACTACCTTATAATGGCTTGGAGTTTTTTGAACCTAGCAGATACTGAAAGCTATTATCCTCATGGACACTATCCTGAACAATTTTGGGCTCCCTTATGAACTTCTCTGAGGAACTCCCTTTCCCTTCCTGGTGGGCTAGCCTCTCCATATTCCCCCTAGTGGTATGCCTCATAGCTGCTTTTTACTTGGGTCTCTTTTCCCTTTTAGGCCACTGTGATAATTTGGATGTTTGTCTTCTGTAAATCTCATGTTGAAATTTGATCCCCAGTGTTGGAAGTGAGGCCTAAAATGGGAGGTGTTTTGGTTATGCAGGCAGATCCCTCATGAAAAGATTAATGCCCTCTGGTGGAGGGGGTGATTGAGTTCTTACTCCATTAGTTCCCATGAGAACTGCTTATCAAAAACAGACTGGCACCTCACCCCTTTCTCTTTTGCCTCCTCTCTCAGCATGTGATCTCTGCACATGCCGGCTGCACTTCACCTTCTGCCATGAGTGGATGCAGCCTGAAGCACTCACCAGCCGCCCAGTCTTAAACATTCCAGCCAGCAGAATCACGAGCCAAATAAACCTTTTTTCTTTATAAATTATCCAGCCTCAGACATTTCTTTATGCCAACACTAAACAGACTAAGACACTCTTTTGGATAATTTTAAAACAACTTTAGGCCAATATTCCTACTGGTATCACATTCCAGTCCCTAGATCCATTGCTAGGAGAGGAGTACAATTTTTACCCTTGTAAGCTCTTTACCTTGCTGTTATATACTGCAAGTTAGGCACTGATCCACTGTACTTTACAGCTACAAAGAGCAAACTTCAGGCTCCCAAGGAGATTCTGTCATAGGCCATACTGGGTTTTGGACCGTGAATCTTCTCCTCAAGCCTTGGAGGTGTGAGACTCACATGAGGACTTTCCCTAAAGAAATCCTCTTCACACATCCTCTCCATTTCCATCCTCTTTACCCTACTTATATCTTTGAAATGTGTGAAAAGTTTGAAATAATTAAATAATTGTTTTTAGTTACTTCTTTAAAATTTTTTAGCAAATAGTACTTTTTTGTAATACTGAAGGTGTTGAGTCCTAGTGCTTCTGTGAAACTTCTAATTTAATATCCTTATCTTTCATTTTCTAAAAATTTTTATTGAGATAAAATATACATACATTATTTACCATCTTTATTATTTTGAAGTATACAGATCCGTGGTAGTAAATATGTTTATAACATTTTTTGCCCTTTTCTCTCTTCCTTCCCCTGTCCTTTCCTCAGCCTTTTGTAACCACCAATCTAGTCTCTATTTTCATAGGATCCACTTTTTTTTAGCTCCTACATATGAATGAGAACTTGTAATATTTGTCTTTCTGTGCTTGGCTTATTTCACTTAACATAATGGCCTCTAGTTCCATCCATGTTGCTGCAAGTGATAGGATTTCATTCCATTTTATGGCTTAATAGTATTCCATTTTGTGTATCAATATCAGATTTTCTTTATCCATTGATCCATTGATAGGCGGTTAGGTTGATTCCATATTTTGTCTATTGTGAATGGTGCTTCAATAAATATGGGAGTGAAGATACCTCTTTCTTTCTCTTGGCTGTGTACCCAGTAGTGGAATTGCTGGATCATATGGAACTTCTATTTATAGACTTTTAAGGAACCTCCATACTGTTCTCCATAGTGGATATACTAAAATACATTCCTACCAGCAGTGCATGAGAGTTCTTCTTTCTCCATATCCTTACTAGCATTTGTTATTGCCTGTCTTTTTCATACATGACATTTTAGAGAAATGTCTGTTCAGATATTTTTCCCATCTTTTAATCAGATTATTTGATTTTTTTATTGAATTGCTTGAACTGTTTATATATTCTGGTTATTAATCCCTTATCAGATGGATGCTTTGCAGATATTTTCTCCCATTCTGTGGTTTGTCTATTCACTTTGTTGGTTGTTTCCTTTGCTGTGCTAAAGGTTTTTATTTGGTGTAATCCCAATTATCTATTTTTGCTTTGGTTGCCTGTGCTTTTGAGGTCTTACTCAAGTAATCTTTGCCCAGACCAATGTTCTGGAACATTTTCCCAATGTTTTCTTCCATTAGTTTCATAATTTCAGATGTTAGATTCAAGTCCTTTATCCATTTTGATTTGATTTTTTTGTATGGTGAGAGATAGGAGTCTAGTTTCATTCTTCTGCCTATAGTTATCTAGCACCATTTATTGAAAAGACTGCTCTTGCCCCATTATAATTTCCTGGTTTCTTTGTCAAAGATGAATTGGTTGCATATGTGTGGATTCATACCTGGGTTCTCTATTCTATTTCATTGGTCCTTGTGTCTGTTTTTATGTCAGCACCATGCTGTTTTGATTACTATAGCTTTGTAATAAATTTGAAGTCAGATAGTGTGATACCTCCAATTTTGCTCTTTGTGCTCAGGTTTGCTTTGGCCATTTTGGGTCTTTTGTGGTTCCATATAAATTTTAGATATTTTTTTTTATTTTTGTGAAGAATGCCATTGGTATTTTGATAGGGATTGCATTGAATCTGTAAATTGCTTTAGGTAGTATTGTTTTTTAAAAATATTGATTCTTATAATCCATTAACATGCAATATCTTTCCATTTTTTGTGTTCTATTTCTTTCATCACAGTTTTAAAGTTTTCCTTATATAAATCTTTCACTTCTTTGGTTAGATTGATTCCTAGGTATTTTATATTTTTTATAACTATTATAAATGGTATTGCTTTATTGGTTTCTTTTTCAGATTGTGTGCTGTTGGTGTATATAAATGATAACTGATTTTTTTATGTCGATTGTGTATCCTGCAACTTTACTGAATATTTTTTTATCAGTTCTAACAGGATTTTTGGTGGAGTTTTTAGCTTTTTCTAGATATAGGATCATGTTGTCTGTGAACAGGCTAATTTGACTTCTTCCTTTCCAGTCTGGATTCCCTTCATTTCTTTCTGTGGTCTAATTGTTCTGGCCAGGACCTCCAGTATTATGTTGAATAATAGAGGTGAAAATGAGCATCCTTGTCTTATTCCAGTCTTTAGAGGGAAGGCCTTCAATTTTTCCCCATTCAGTATAATGTTAGCCCATGGGTTTGTCATAGATGACCTTTATTATTTTGAAGTATGTCCCTTCTACTTTCATTTTGATGATGTTTTTTTTATCATAAAGGGATGTTGATGTTATCAAATACTTTCTTAGTACCTATTGAAATAATGTCTTTTTTGTTCTTTATTCTGTTAATGTAGTGTATTATATTTATTAAATTGCATATGTTGAGCCATTCTTGCATTCCTGGCATGAATCCCACTTGATCATGGTGAATGATCTTTTTAGTACATTGTTGCACTTGGTTTGCCATTATTTTCTTGAGCATTTTTACATCTATGTTCATCAGGGATACTGGTCTGTGGTTTTCTTTTTTTGTTGTATCCTTGTCTGGTTTTGGTATTAGGGTAATGCTGGCCTTGTAGAATGAGTTTGGAAGTATTCCCTCTTCTTTAGTTTTTTTGAAGAGTTTGAATAGAATTGGTATTAGTTCTTTAAATGTTTGGTAGAATTCAGCAGTGAATCCATTAGGTCATGGGGTTTTCTTTGGTGAGAGACTTCTTATTAGATCTTCTGTCTCATCACTGGTTATTGGTTTGTTGAGGTTTTCTATTTCTTCATGGTTCAGTCTTGGTAGGTTGTATGTGTCCAGGAATTTATCCATTTATTCTAGGTTTTCTAATTTGTTAGTGAATAGTTGTTCATAATTATCTATAACGATTTTTGTATTTCTGTGGTCTCGGTTGTTATGTCTCTTTTTTTTGTTTCTGATTTTATTTATTTGGGTCTTCTCTCTTTTTTTCTTAGTCTAGCTAAAAGTTTGTTAATTTTGTTTATCTTTACAAAAAACCGACTTTTCGTATGTTGATCTTCATATTTTTTGTCTCTATTTCACATATTTTTGCTGTGATCATTATTATTTCTTTCTTCCTACTAATTTGGAGGTTGGTTTGTTCTTGCTTTTCCAGTTCCTTAAAGTACATAATTATGTTGTTAACTTGAAGTCTTTCTACTTTTTTGATATAAGCATTTATTGCTCTAAACTTCCCTCTTACTAGCGCTTTTGCTGTATCCCATAGATTTTGATATGTTTTATTTCCATTTTCATTTGTTTCAGGAAATTTTTAAATTTTCTTCTTAATTTCCTCATTCACCCATTGGTCATTTAAGAGCATGTTTTTTAAATTTTCATGCATTTGTGTGTTTTCCAAGTTTCCTCTTGTTTTTGATTTCTAATTTTATTCCATTGTGGTCAGAGGTGATACTTGATATAATTTCTGTTTTTTTGAATTTATACAGACTTGGTTTGTGGCCTAAGATATGGTCTGTTCTGTAAAATGTTCTGTGTGCTGATGAAAAGAATGTATATTCTGCAATAGTTGAGTGCAATGTTCTGTAGATGTCAGTTAGGCCAATTAAATCTAGTGTGTAGTTTAATCCTTCTGTTTCTATGTTGATTTTCTGTCTGGTTGATTCTGTCCATTACTGAGTGGCTGTCAAAGTCCCCTACTATTATTGTATTGCAGTCTATCTCTCCCTTTAGGTCTACTGGAGTTTGCTTTATGTATTTGGAAGCTTGGTGTTGGGTGCATAGATATTTATAATTGTTGTCATTATATAGTGACCTTCCTTGTCTTTATTTTTTTAATAGTCTTTGATTTGTAGTCTATTTTATCTGATACAAGTATAGCTACACTTCCTCTTTTTTGGTTTCTGGTTGCATGGAATACCTTTTGCCACCCCTTCACTTTCAGTTTAGGTATGTCTTAGAGGTGAAGTGGGTTTCTTGAAGACAGCATATAGTTCAGTCTTATTTCTTTATCCATTCAGCCGCTCTATGCCTTTTAATTGGAGAATTGAGACCATTTATATTCAGCATTATTATTGATAAGTGAGAACTTACTTGTGCCATTTTGTTGCTTATTTTCTTGTTGTTTTAAGACTCTTTATTTTTTACTATCTTTTTATAGTTAGATGAATATATCTAGTACTATGTTTTAATTTGTTGCTTTTTATTTTTGGTGGATCTATATAGAACTTTGTGCTGTGGTTACCATGAGGCTTACAAAAACATTTTCTAAATATATCAAATTACTTTAAAGAGATGATAGCATATCTTAGAACACAAATAAAAGAAACAAAGGCAAAAACACACAAAAAATTCTACACTTTAACTCCATCCCTCCACATTTTGACTATTAGCTGTCTCAATTTACGTATTATTGAAAACCTATCTCTTAACAGGTTGCAGTAGATATTATTTTTATTGACAGATTTATCTTTTGGGCTTTGAACTAGGGTCATGGGGGGATTGCATGCCATAAATACAGTAATAGAGTATTCTGGATTTGTCCATGTACTTAATATTACCTGTGGATTTTATACTGTGAAAAAATTTCTTATGCACATTAGTGTTTTTTTTTCTTTCATATTGAAAAACCCCCTTTAGCAGTTTTTTGCAAGACTGGTCTTGTGGTGATTAATTCTCTCAAGTTAATAATACAGTTCTCTCAGCTAATGTGAAAGACTTTATCTCTCCTGAAAATTTGAATGACAATTTTGCTGGATGCAATATTCTTGGGTTGCATATTTTTTCTTTGAATACTTTGAAAACATTGTTCTTTTCCCTCCTGCCCTGCAGAGTTTCCATTGAGAAATCTGTTGCCAGATAAATTGGAGCTCCTTTAAAGTTATTGCTTTCTTATCTCTTGCTGCTTTTAGGATATTATTATGTTTTTTTTTCTTTTTTACCTTTGAGAGTTTGATTATTAAATGCCTTGCGGTAGTCTAATTTGGGTTGAATCTGTTTGGTGTTCTAAGGCCTTCCTGTATCTGAGTATTTATACCTTTCTCAAATTTTGGAAAGTCTTATTATTTTTTGTTATTGTTTTCTATCCCTTGGCTTTGCTCAGCTCCATCTTGAACACCAATAATTCTTATATTTGGTCTTTTGAGGTAATTTTCTATATTTCACAGGCAATCTGCATTCATTTTTATTCTTTTTCCCCCCTCTACTCTGTGTATTTTCAAATACCTGGTCTTCAAGCTCACTAATTCTGTCTTTTGCTTGGTTTATGCTATTGTTGAGAGCCTCTAAAGAGTTTCTCAGTTCAGAAAATACATTTCTCAGTTCCAAAATTTGTTTGTTTTTTTAAATTATTTATCTATTATGTGTTTCTTCAAGCAATCACAATGCTACTCATGGGTTATGGCAAGGATAGATCTCCTGCCAGGGAGCCCAAGAAATTGACCACTTCAATTTTACTTTTTAACTTTACTTTTGACCACTTTGATTTTATTTCCTCCAGTTTAGGAACTGTGAGTTGAGAGGTAATTTTCCATATGGTTGGTGCCTAGCAGAATGTGGAGATGGATGGGGTCATGAATGTGGAAATATGATTCTGCTGTCATATACTGAGAAGTTTTCCACTTCTCTGTGGCCCTGGGAACTGTCTCAGCCTCATACCTGAGCTCTGGGTTATTGCTGGAGAAGATTTTGGTACTATATATTTGTTTACATGGGATGGGAGGTGATAAGCCAGCTTGCCTTTATGCTACCATTTTGGAACCAAAAATCTTAATATCTTTATCTTTATTTTCTTTATTTATTTTAGCTTTTTTTCTTTTTTAAGAGCTGTAAAATTTTAGCAGAATGTAGCTAGATGGAACTATTAATTGTTTGCTTTCATTTTTCATCTTCATATAACATACAGAACTTTTCAATCTTAAACCTGGTGTGTTCTTTTAGCTCAGGGAATTTCTTTTCTATTATTTATTTGAATCCATTGTTTTTTTCACTCTTTCTAAAACTCTAAATAGATAAATTTAGACTTAAATAAATATTTTATACCTTAGCCCTTCTTCTATATTTTCATCTCTTTGTTTGCTTTGCATTCTGGCATATCTTCTCAACTTTGCCTTCTAGGTTACTGCTTAGGAATTGGCTTTATCCAATTTATCACTGTCAATCCATTTAATTCATTTTAATTTTAAAATTATTTATTTCTAAGATTTATTTCTTATTCTCCAAATACTCCTATTATATAGAAATCTATTATATGTTCATCGATATTGTTCAATATTCACTTGAATCTCCTTAAGACAATAATTAGTCTTTAAAAAAATATCTTATATTCCCTGAATTTTCCTTTCTATTTTATCCAGAGTATTTTTATCTTCATCAGTATCTTCCATTTTGTTTTATTACTAATGTAATGTTTTTTTCTTCAAATGATTGGTGATCCTTGGTTGAGAATTCATATTCACGCATTAGGGACTGGATTAGGTTATAAAACTGTCTCAGGTCCGTAATAAAAGATATTCAGTTTTGTGTCATAATCAAAACCCCTGACTTGCACAAATGTCTTCTGCATTGATCGGTATGTGAGGGTTGACTGTGGCTGTTGGTTAGCGGGTAGGAGAGTGAGCTGCCAGGGATGTTGGTGCAGAGCAGGCAGGGTGGCTGGGCAGGATGCAGCACCAAGCACAGCTAAGGTAAACAGGGCAATTGCACAAGTTTGGGGTTGAAAAATATTAGTATATTTTACTAATGATGACTTTACTCTGCCATACCCTACCCTCATATTTTACTGTACCCTCCCAGATATTAAGGTGCCAGATCTTGGTGGCAGGATTGGGGAGGGCTCTAACATTACTCCAGGCTTTGCTTTTCTCTTCAGTCCCAACACACACATGCATTATTATTCAAGATAGTTTTCTCATTTTCTTTAGGGAGCAGTTTTAGTCTATATGCAAAAGCATTATCATGTAACCTATGTATTAAAAGGGAGGAAGAGATAGGGAAGGAATAATTATTTGTCTGCTTTCATAAATTAGAAAGTGGTAATTTAATGAATTTCTCTGATGATTTGCATCTTCATTCAGGTCAAGTCTGGAAAACGTTAAGAGTTTCAGTTAGCAAATGAACTCCTTTATGTCTTTTGAACAAAATTGCTTTAATACAAGGAAGGTGATAGAAGAACTAAGAAGCCAAACAGGGGACAGAGAGACAACTAAGATGTCAAATAGGGGACAGGAAGACAACTCAGACCTTGGCAAAACAGTACACAGCCACCATCTTAAGTATGGGAGGAGACACAGTGGGAGAACAAGTGTTACCAGAATCCAGAAGCTGGGGCCATCTTGTAGGAGTTAGAACTGTTGAAGGGGCTGTCTAGTAGAAGATGGAGCCATGGAAGGCATGTGAGTATGGGGAAAGGAACTTCTAACAGATAATAGTAGGGGAGGGAGAAGAAAAAAATCATTGATTAATATATGTATATTTATATGTTAATATATATAAAAAAATATTCATAGCTGAACTGCCTATTTCCAGTCACTAATTGAATTTGATATGCATCTTCGCTTATTGGGGTTCTTTATCTGGTGAGTTGACCTGTATTGTCAATCTAGAAAGGTCTGAGTATCTAGTGGTCCTGTCATCTTGGATCGCTGTAATTTTCCACTGATATTTCCCATTTTATATGGAAGTACTAAGATGTGCCCCAGATTTTTTTCTGGGTTCCAGAAGTTTCTCTCCAAAGCCACCATTTAGCAGCAATCCAATTTCTGCTTGGTAATTGAGAGCCAAACTACCAGAGAGATCCCTGATGGCAGACTTTCAATTTTTGTTTTTTTAAGATTTAAAAGAAACTATACTTATTGCCAACAACAACTTTAATAACAACCCATAATTTTGTATTTAAACTGTTTAAACATTAAAATTATACTATAGACAATATTCTTTGTCTTTTAGCAGCCTCAGAATATCTAGAGGAGTTTTATTTTGGAACTTTCAGTGAATGCAAAAATCTGTATATTTATTTGTTCACAACCATAAATTAGGAGGTGGAATGATTAAATTCTGTGAGCTCTAAGCCACTTGGAACTGATAAATTCTGAATTTCTGTCATTAACTTTCACTTTGATGGTACCTTCCCTATGTGCCACGATGGAAGCATTCTTCCCTTTTCGATTAAGGCATCTAGTAGCAAAGCCTAAGGTTTTAGAAACAAAATCTCTGTAATAATGAAAGGTGCTACTTCCACTTCTGTGAACCCTTGGTTTCAATGACTGTGTGAGAACAACATTGTAGAATATTGTTTTTAACTAACACAGTAACTGAGTTTTTAATAAACTATTCCACATTTCTGTTGGTCCATCTGTTTATAGGTGGTCCACCACTAAGTACATGGGTGTTAGACCATAACTATACTTTTTTTTACTGAAAAATACATACTTTGGTCAGAAACATTTATTTTGTGGTATTCTATGATAAGGGAGTTTGCAGATCTGTAGAAGTAGTATATCGAGAACACTAAAGGCAAATATTCAATCTGGAATAGTAGCTGTAATTGTAGACGATATCTTATCAAGTTTATAATAACCCACATTCGTTTTCTAAGTTACATCAATTTTCTACTAAGGCAAAATTGGCAAGTTAAATGGAGATTTGTTTTACTCTTTTAGTAAAGATGGGAAAGTCTAGGGCTTTCACTTGATTCTTTCTGCCATAGTAGCACTTACTTCATAAATCAGGGACTCAGTGAGGAGATCTTACGAAATGACTAATATGTCTATTACATGTATACAATCAGAAGCTGGGGAAATAACCAAGGAATGGTTCCACAAACCCACTGGGTTTACATGAAATAGACTTGGGCTACACATCATTGATCAGGAAGCTATGATAAGCCCCTAGTTTTACTGGTAGACGGTGTTTTTTGGGTTCCCAAGAAAAGGCATCCATTCAGAGAAAATTTCTACTTATTTCTGAAAGGTCTGAGGTAAAAGAGTTGCCTGCATAAATGACTACTGTCTTTGGAGAAAATTTAGAGGAAGATTTACAGTCAGATTTCTGTTTTCCTGAATGAACCCTGCATGAGACAATGAATACATATTTTGTCCAGCGATAACAAATCACTGACCCCTTTAAATTGTAATAAGTGGTTCAATATAATAAATATGTGACTAGGTGCCTGGCTGGTTACCCATGGTGAGGTGCCATAACAAGCATTCCATGTGGGTTTCTGCTGTCGGCAACCTGGATGTTCAGCATTGGGTGGTAGCCAAATCAACTTTGCTTAGGGAAGTCCTTGTTATTGAGCCTTGTGTATGGTCTCCATCCTTGACACAGTAGCTCAGTGGCCCCAGCAGGGAGCCAAGGAAAAAGGCCAACCTTCACAGGATAGAGCATATCATCCACCTAATTATTAAAAACCTGTTCTTTAGTAGATGTCTTAATGATACCAATGGGAAACAAATATTCTCACAGTTTTGCCCATTTTGAGAGTTTCAGCCACTAACCATTTCCCTAGATCTTATCTCAAAATTTCCAATCATATTCTTTTATAAGCCCCTAACTGATAAGCCAAACTGCTGGCCACTGCCAATAAATAGGTATAGATCCATCCTTCATGCAATTTCTCCTTCCAAGCAAAATAGATGACCAGATATACTGCCCAAATTTCTGTTCACCTAAAGGCTTTCTATTCACCACTGTCCTTTAAAGCTCCTCTTGGCAGAATTATAATATTGCAACTGTCAATTTGTAGCTGAGGTGGGATGGCATATTATACTAGCCTATATGGAAATTCAGGCTATATTTTTTCCATTCTCTGATAGCTTATCATGGAGAACTTCCCGCAAGACCTAGGTATTGTTGAGGGGTATGTGGCATTGAAACAATAGTGGAAGTTTGGGAATCTAAGCCACGTGCTCATGCAACTTACTTAAGCACAATTTTAATTACAATTCTTCCTTTTTAAGATGAATTGTCTTTACATATCCAGACTCATGGCTTCGAGGACCAGATAATGCTCTTGGTTCATGATGAGAAACTCAGGTCACTTGGTATTGTAAGTCCTCTCTCTCTATCAAAGTTCATGAACATACTTAGAGGCTGACTCTTAAAAGGAGAATAGGTAAGAATAATCATCAACAAAGATGGGCATGCTTTTTTTCTAGAAGTCTAGAGGTCAGTACTATGGTTCTTCTACTGGGACTTTCTACAGCATCTTCATTTTCCACGGAGAGTTTATGCACCATTGGATCTGCTGGGCCATAACGCCCAACGGACAGAATGTCATATATCACCCCCTTGACCTGTTGCAAACCTTTTCTTGGTCCAAATATCATTTAAACTATGTTCTTTCTTCAACATGGAGAATATAAGGTGTAGAAACTTGCCTTTTATTTAGAAGTATTATCTCATGCTCCAAGCCTCAGAATTTCCTTGGTGTGTATTTCTTCTCTGGCACACACGTGTCTTACTAAGGCACCTAGGGTACTTGCCATGACTTGCTCACCAAACCCATTTAGGGTTGTTTTTATCAATATAGTGGAATATAAAGATGATAAGGATTACTGTATTTTAATAGAGAGTGACAGAGTTTATATGGCTCTGAGGCAAAGGATTTAATTTGTACTGCTGTCTTTGCCATATAAAGATAACTTGTTTTAACTACTTTTACAAATGGAAATAGAGAGTAAAACAATTACTAGAAATCTGTAGCCTCAGAACAGGTACTGGAGGGTATTTTGATCTGCTCCAGTAAAGATTATCACATATGGCACAGTCCATATGTTCCAGATACTTAGATGACACTCTCAATCTTGTACCCATTACTTTCTGTGTACTTGGTTGAATTCTTGAATAATGATTGTACAATGGAAGATTTCACTCCTGTTTCTCTTGGATTTGGGAATCTCCTTTCATATGAGCTTATGGACATACTGGATAATGTATGTATATAAGTGCTTTAGAAATTATGAAAGCATTAAGTAAATACAAAGCTATATGACTAATGTTGATACTATTCCTATTATCATATAATAAAAATGTGTCTGCTCCCATGATGCTAAGGTTGCAAAGTACTTAGTATCTTGCTGACCCTTCTTTACTTAGCTTTTGCTCTGCTTGTCCCTAACTTTCTATTGAATTGAAAAAAATTTAAGGGTCTATGGGTTGACTCTAAATAAGTTTTTCATTTTTTTAGAAGATTATAGATTTTAATCAGTCTGCAAAGATTACATTAGTCATCCTGAATAGTGGTATGCATTTATGAGTGGATAAAAGCCTGAATGAGTTGCACCACAGGTAGCAGTGGTTTCCTGTTACAAGTTAATAGGACCTTAAATTCTCCTGACATTCCCAAACTGTATCTTTTCTAAGCATATCTGTAAATAGTCAAAAAATATGGGCCATGAATTATTGTCCTTCTGTTTGTACCAACCAGCTCATTTTGCATATTAATCATGAAATCCAAAGTTTATTAAGTATTAGAAAATATCTTATTTATCCATTTTGATTAACATTATGATCGGTGATGTTCTGTAATATTTCTAGATAATAAAATTATGGACTCATCTTTAATCTTATTCTTTCCAATGTCTCTCAAGCTCTCTTTAACGACTTTTTCACATTATTTGGCAGGTTCCAAATTTCTATGTGGGAGTTGAGGGGGCGGAGGTTATCAGTTCAAATCTTGTTGGAAAGGACCTAAGCAATTTATGTTGAAATGTCATTTCCAGAAAAAATTTACTTAGGTTAGATGTTTATTTTGGTTGGATTGGTGGGGAAAGGGGGATCTGGTGGAGATTATGGAAGGCCTCCTCCTAAAACCATCACAAACCTATTGCAGTTCCTTTATTTCCTTTTAATTCTCATTCGCACCCTTCTACATCTGGTCTTCATGGACTACATTAGCAGTCTCCTAGACTGCCCCTCAGTAGTTTATTATGTGTGGTGTGGAATGATAACTTTTTTTTTTTATACATGCTTCTATGAACTGGTCTAATCTTCCTTAGACTATTGTATACCTTTACTCCTCAAGCCAGTTAGGTATCTGGATTTCTGATATGTCATGATAATTCCTATATATGTTTTCATAACATCACAGAATCTCATTTTATTTTTCCTTCTGTGAATTTGAGTTAATCATGAGATTATACTTTAAAGTCAATTCTCATTGTTTAAATTATTTTGTCTTGAATTAGGGAAACAATTTATGTGAACATTGAGAAAGCAATTTTCTTCTGAAAGTTTTTAAGCAATTCAGTAGGTTACCAAAATAGTCAATGGATTAGTCTTTGTGAAGATAACTATATATTACAATGTAATTTCATTCTACTTGTGAAATATATTTTATCCTAGAGGAAATAAGAGCCATTATGAAATTAATTGGATGCTTTTACAATTGCATAAGTCACAATTAAGAGAAAAAAAGTTACTACTTTATGGAGACTAAGAATGGTGATTATACATGTGAAACTTTCTATATGCCAACATATTTTAAGGAGCAGCAGCATGGAAGAGTTCCCTATAAGTGTGAATAGTTTTAAAAGGTAATATTTATGCATAGAATTTCTTTTTCATTGTAGAAAGTAAAAAAGAATCATGGCATGTACTGTAGTTCAAATCCATTGCTTTAATGACTTCTCATAGAGTTAAATTTGGAGCTAGATTATAATTTTAATAGTATATTAAAAATCTACTGCTCACCTTTTGTCTTGACCTATGTACTCAGTGATAACACAGGAAAGGTGAAAAGAACAATGTCATTGAAAGTATTTTAAGAAAGTAGGGAGAAAATTAGGGAAGATAAGGGACTGCTAATTTGTTTCTTCTATCCTTTTGCTGCCTAAATTACTTCTTAGTCTTTTTTGGTTCGGGTATAGACACACTCTTTTAAATGAATATTCTACCCTCATGAAAAAACCTTATCTATTTTCTTATGTTTCTATCTGTAAACAGATTTATCTTCCTAATATCCCTTTTGGTTTCTACTAGAAACTATGTCTTAAAGTATTGTAAAGATGTTACCAAGAAAACAGAGAGAGGAGGATTCTGGGAGAATGGCAGAATAGGAAGAACCAAGAATATCTCTTCATCTAGATAACAATGCTACTATCAGAATCTGTCTGATATAACTATTTTGGAGCTCTGGAGTCTTTTGTAGTCTTAACAACTTCCATGGGGAAGATTGGACAGTAAATTAAAGTTAATTCTGGTCAATTTCAGCTCTAAACACAGTAGCAGTTACCCTTTACCCACTTCGGCCCTGTGGTAGGCAGCTTTGCACAAGTTCCAGGAGCACCTTGTAGGAACCAGGGTGGACAAAAAGTATCCTATTCTCCCAATACCCAATACCAGGGATGTGTGCTCCGTTCTCTGATTGCTGCTTCTTATCACAGAGGTACAGACAAAGAGCCTTATAGCCATTATTGTTTCACCTTCCCCCATTGTTTGCCAGTGCCTCCTTCTCCAGCTGAAGTGAATTTCAGTGGGGGATTTAAAGGGCCAAAGGTGTTCTCTCCCCTTCATTTTTCTCTTTTTCCCTTTTTGAGACCAGACATTAAAGTGTATGATATGCAAAAACCACTGCATATATGGGGACAATTAAAAAGTGACCACACAAGCCCAGGGATAGGTACAGGCTCACAAAAGTCCTAAGAAAACAGTAAGATTATGCCTTAGGCTGATCCTTGGCATAGAGACAGTCCACAATGATCTAAAATCCAAAAATAATAAATAAAACCAATAATAAAAAATGGCAAACTTGGGGAAGGGGAGAATCTGAATTCCAGATTCAAGAATCCAACACAAACCCATTTATATTTCTATGTACTAACAATGACCAATTTGAAAAGAAAATTATCAAAACATTTCCACTTACCATAGTATCAAAAACAGTGAAGTACTTAGGAATTAACTTAACCAAAGTGGTAAAAAACTTGTCAATGAAAACTGCAAAACATTGCCAAAAGAAATTAAAGAAGACATAAATGACTGTAAACACATCCCATGTTCATGGATTGGAAGACTTAATATTGTTAAGATGTTGTTACCACCCAAGACAATCCATAGATTCAATGCAATACCTATTAAAATCCCGTTGATTTCTTTTTCCAAAAAAAAAAGACCCATGTAATGTTTCATATGAAATCTTAAGGGACACTGAATAGCCAAAAAAAATCTTGAAAAAGAAAACAAAGCTGAAAGACTCACACTGCCTGATTTCCAAACTTACTACAAAGCTACAGTACTCAAGACACTGCAGTACTTGCATAAAGACAGACTTACAGAGCAATGGAAAAGAATAGACAGTTCAGAAATAAACCCTTGTGTATATGGTCAAATGATTTTGACAAGGGTGCCAAGACCATTAAATGGGGAAAGGACAATCTTTTCAACAAATGGGAAGGGAAAACTGGGTATCCACATGCAAAAGAATGAAGTTAGACCCTTATTTAACACCATATATGGAAATTAACTCAAAATGATCAAAGACCTACATATACATATAGTAAAACTATAAAACTCATAGAAGAAAGCATAGAACAAAAGCTTCATAACATTGGATTTGATAATGATTTTATAGCTATAACACCAAAGGCATAGGCAACAAAAGAAAAAATAGACAAATTAGACTTTATGAAATTTTAAAGTTTTGGATGTCAAAAGACACTATCATCAAAGCAAAAAGGCAACCCACAGAATGGGAAAGAATATATGCAAATCATATATCTGATAAGGGATTAATATCCAGAATATATAGAAAATTCCTGAATCCCAACAACAAATCCAATTCAAAAATGGGCAAAAAAGACTTGAATAGACATTTTTCCAAATGAGATATAGAAATGGTTAATAAACAAATGAAAAGACATTTAACATCATTAATCATTAGAGAAATGTAAATCAAAACTACAGTGAGATACTCCTTCACACTAACTGGGGTGGCCTCTATTCAAAAAAAAAGAAGAGGAAGTAACAAGCGTTGGTGAGGATATGGAGTAACTGGAACCCTCATTCACTGTTAGAATGTAAAATGTTATATCTGATGTAGAAGGCAGTATAGAATTTTCTCAAAAAATTAAAAATAGAATTACCCTGTGATCCAGCAATTACACTTCTGGGTATACACGTAAAGGAATTGAAAGCAGCACGTTGTACACCCACGTCCACAGAAGCATTATTCACAACAGCTAAAAGCTAAATCATGGAAGCAACCCAAATGTCCATTGGCAGATGGATGAATAAGCAACAATGGTATATACATACAATGGAATATTATTCAGCTTTAAAAAGGAAGGAATTTCTAGCATATGCTACTGCATGGATAAATCGAGAGGACATTATGCTGAGTGAAATAAGCCAGTAACAAAAAGGCAAATACTATATGATTCCACAAGTATGAAATACTTAGAGTAGTCAAAATTATAAATGCGGACAGTAGAATGGTGGTTGTTAGGGCTGGGAGTAGAGGGGAATGGAGAGTTATTGTTCAATGGGTAGAGTTTCAGTTTTACAAGATGGAAAGGGTTCTGGAGATGGATGAGGGTGATGGTTGCACAATGTTATGAAATGCATTTAATACCATTAAACTCTACTCTTAAATTAGTTAAGATTGTAAATTTTACATTATAGGCATTTCACCACAGTAAAAAAATTAGATAAAACCATATTTCTTTTCCATATGACTAGAGGAAAAAGGACATGTTGGGGAACATATATAAATATAACACTATGTATAACAAAAATTTTAGAATGTTTTATATCTTAATAATTCAAATGTTTTCAAAGGTTAAATGAAACAAATACCTATTATATTTTGGTAAATATTTACATCATCATCATATTTAAATAAAATTTCAAAAATTTTTAGAAAAAGAATTTAAAAAGCCTATACTAAAATTATTATTAGATTATTTGCCCTGGCATCAGCTGGTTTAGCAACAATTATTCAAAGCTTATTATAATGAAAATTTTGCTAAAGTTTAGATATTAAAAATAGCTTTCAATTGTCATTAATTTAAGATGCATTACTTTTTAATCATTTAATTGTATGTTTATTAATCAATAATACATGTTATATAAGGATGGCTTTTCAAAACTTAGCTTACACTACCAATATAGCTATTAAAATAACAGCTTTCTCATAAGCCATGAATAAGTTATCACAAGCAATACGTGAGTGTTCAATTTTGCCCATTTATCTTAATTCATTTAGGTCTTTAGAAATTATATTTATTTTGTTAAAGAGACAAAAGGATATTAATTTTTCACCTTTGTTTAGTGCTTTCATAACCTATCCTTGCATAAGTTAACTATCATAATCCATTTTTCCTTCAGCTTAGCATCTGTTAACATATTGTAGCATGTACTTTGGCAGATGCTGTTTTAGAGTATGAATTATTTTGAAGCTTAACCTGTGTTTGTAAACTAGGTCTACCACTTATTATCTGTACAAACATGGGCACATACTTAACTTTTAATGTTTCCATTTCTATAAACTGGGAAGAATAACACGTTCATGAAAGGATTTTTGTCAGGATGTAATGAAATAATATATGTAAGATATCTAACATAGTGCCTATGACAGAATTTGTATTCGAGTAATAGTATTTCTATAGAAACATTTATAAGGGGGATATAAATGATCTTTAATTTTTATATACTATTTTTCTCTTTTAAGTATGACAGTGACACTGAATAGAAGTCTGTTAAAGACTTCTAGATTCATTACTCTTTAGCCATTTTAGTCATTTTTTTATGTAATGGTATGAGCAATTTATCAATGGCTTTCCCTGATTGTGGTTATAGTTTCCGTAATTCAGATTTTATATAAACAGAAATATGGAGCTTAAAGAATAATGGTGGCTAATTCTGCTGTTCTAATGTTTGTATGTCCCCTATTACATGTTTGAAAGTGCTTTTATGCTCATAAAAATTGTATACAACTCTCAAATTCTTTAGGGGCTATTCTATATTTTGATTCATTTAATGAAAAAAATGAAATGTTATTTAATGTATTTCTCATGATATCTGCTAGTGATTATATAAAATAGATTATAATTTCAGTATAACCATATGAAAATGTGAAGAGGCTAGAGAAGTTTCCTTCAATTCTGAGATGATGGTGTATGTCATCGTGGTGTGTTACTTCACACTGGCATAATAATTGTGCACTTCAAAAGCAATTAATTCACTTAAGTGCTGACACTTTGCATTTATTATAGGGAATTTAGTTGCATTTAGTAAAATATTCTTGAATATTACTCTGTAGCTTTTACTATTTTTTGCCTAAAGTGTCATTGCATAAAGTAAAGTGACTCTGGCATCAACTGAGGATCTGGTTGATATTTTGCCAGTAAATATAAATATTACAGCATAATGTTAAATTATTCTATTTATTACACACAGAGTTGCTAAAAATAAATTAGTTTTGTATTTTTTCAGAGTTAGTTGTGGAAGATATTAAGAAGTCTACAATAGTGCAAATGGAAATTTTAATACTGATAATTTGAAAATAATGTTGAATGCCTTCAACAGTTGAAATAATTCATTTAAAAATCCTCCAGCAAATATATTAATATTAGCCAAAATATTTATTCATAATATCATGCTTAAGTATTAAGTAGATAAGGATTAAGCAAACATGTTTATAATTTGTGCTGAGTAGAAAATCAAATAAATAGAAATACATATATTATTACACTAAATATATTCTACCTACATAAAAAGAAGTAAATGTATATTAGAATAAAAGCGATTAAGAGATACTAATTATTCTCAAGTTTTAAACTCTATTTATTTGAAGTTCTGTGTGCATAACCATGGATCTCTTAGATTGTATTTTTTATTAGAAAATACAAAAATGAGATTCCAGGGAAAAAAACTGGTCAGGATTTACAACATTTTAAAAACTTCAGTCAATATCAATATCTACAGTATCATCAATTTATGAAAAATTGTGGGTTTGTAGATTAAATATACCGCAATTTGAAATAAATGTGTTCAATTAATATTTGTTTCATTGAAGTATATAATGTATATATTTGAATATAATATATAAATACATAACTTAAAATATATAACAAAAATGCAAATTATGAAATATGATGTGTGTAGTCTTCTGCAACTTGGTTTTCTTATTTGGTGTTTTGTTGCCAAGATTTTTCCATGTTGCTTTATGTGGCTGTAGTTAATTTCACAATATTTACTTTTCTTCTGTTGTTACAGTATTCTGGGTTGTTTCCAAAGTCTTGGTCTAATAAACAATACTGCTATGAGTATTCTTGTACACATCTCCAAGTGCACTTGGGGAAAATTTTCTGTAGGAGACACTAACTGAGGAGTGGAATTGGGGATGGGGATTTTATTAAACGGTCACATATATTTTTTTAATGAGTTGAACATATTTTCAAGCTCATACACAGAATTCCTATTACTCTACATCCTTTCCAGTACTTGATATTACTAGAGTTCTTATTTTATTTTATTTTTATTTTTATTTTTTCTTTTATTTTTTGAGACAGAGTCTGGCTCTGTTGCCTGGGCTACAGTGCCATGGCATCAGCCTAGCTCACAGCAACCTCAAACTCCTGAGCTCAAGCAATCCTTTTGCCTCAGCCTCCCAAGTAGCTGGGACTACAGGCATGCTGCACCATGCCCAGCTAGTTTTTTCTATATGTATTTTTAGTTGTCCAGCTAATTTCTTTCTATTTTTAGTAGAGATGGGGTCTCACTCTTGCTCAGGCTGATCTCGATCTCCTGACCTTGATTGATCCTCCCACCTCGGCCTCCCAGAGTGCTAGGATTACAGACGTGAGCCACCGCGCCCGGCCTAGAGTTCTTGACTTTTGCCAGTCTAATGAATAAAATATGTTGCCTCATTGGGTCTTAATTTCCATTTTTTTTGATTACTAATTAAATTGAACACAGTCTTTTTGGTTATAGGCAATTCATACGGTAGCTTCTGTGAAATAACTGTTTATATCTTTTGCCCATTTTTCTATTATGTTGTTGGTCTTTGAAGAATATTTGAAATGTATCTTCGACACTAATTTCTTGATCAATTATATGAATGCAGTTATCTTGTTTTAGATCATGACTTATGGTTTCTCTTTCTTTATAATGTCTTTTAATGAAAATGAATGTAAGTTATTCATTTTGATGTAGTCAAATTCATCAATACTTTCTTTTATGGTATCACTTATGTCACTTGATTAACAAATCCTTCCTATTCCAAGATCAGAATATTTCTCATTAATTGTCTTTTTAGCATTTTTATTTATTATTTATCTCTTTACCACATAATGCATATGTATGTAATTGCTAAAACATAGACATTTTCTTCCATAAGCACAATACAATTTTTTAAACCAAGAAATTAATGTCAATGCAAAACATTTATTTAACTTACAGAATTTATTTAAATTTTTCTGTGTTGTGCTAATGTCTCTGTAATTTTTAAAACTAACTCTTTAATTCTGAGATAGTTTTAGATTCACATGCAATTGTAAGGTATGAATCAAGGAGGTCCTATGTCCTCTACAACCAGTTTCCCCCTGCACTAACATCTTGCAAAACTATAGTACAGTATCACAACCCGGATATTTTTGTAGAACAGTTTCATCACCATAAGGATCCCTGGTGTTGCCCTTCAATGGCCACTTCCACTTCTATCTACTCCCTGCCCCAGTCCCTAACCCCAGGCAACCAAGATATTTTCTCTGTTTCTATAATTATTTCATTTGAAGATCATTATTTAAATGGAATTATATAGTATTTAACCTTTTGGGTTTGACTTTTACACTCAGCATAATTCCTTTGAGATTCATCCAAGCTCGTGTGGATGAATAGTTCATTCTTTTCTCATTACTGAGTAGTAGTTAATTATTTTTTAAATATTTGGTAGAATTCTCCAATGAAACTATTTGTACGTGGGGTTTTTTTGAGGGGGAGTTTTTTAATTACAAATTTAATTTCTTTAATGCTTATGGGGATATTCATTAAATCTTTCATTATATATTATTTCATTTTAGTGAAGTTTTGGTAGTTTGTGGTTGTTCGAGGAATTGTTCCATTACTTTTAAGTTGTTAAATTTATGAACATAAAATTCGTTATAATATTTCCTTATTATCCTTTTAATGACTGCAGGATTTGTAGTGATAAAATCCCTGTTTCCATTCTTGATATTTGTGATTTGTGTCTTCTGCCATTTTTACAATTTTTGTCAGTCTTATTAGATAGATGTTAATTAATTTTATGGATTTTTTTTTCCAAAGAAGCAGCAGCTTTTTGTTTCATTGAATTTTTATATTATTTTATTTTGAATTTTTCATTTTCAATTTTTTATTTCATTGATTTCTGCTTTTATCTTTATTTCAGTTCTTCTTCTAGGTTTGGGTATATTTTCTCTTCCTTTTATACTTTCTTGAGGTAAGAACTTAGGTTATTGATTTGAGACATTTTCTATTCGGTAATATAGCATTTAAGTGCTCTATATGTTTCCCTCCCAGCATTGCTTTAGCTGAATGCCTCATATTTTGATATACTGTATTTTTGTTTTCATTCAGTTCTATATATTTTTCTTTTTACTTGCATTGAGTCTTCCTGTTTGACTCATGGATTATTTTGAAATATGCTGTTTAGTTTCCAAGTGTTTAGAGATTTTTCTTGTTTGATTTCGGTTTGATTCCATTATGGTCAGAGAACACTTTACCTTTTGTTGCTAGGTTGGGGATCTGGTCTGGATCACCTTCTTTTGTTGGGTAGGGAATGGTAAAATGCCTTGCCATTATGCTATTTTTCTAGTCCAGGCATCTCTAACCATTTTACCTTCCCATTTCCATCTTTTTTTTTTTTTTTTTTTTTTTTGAGACAGAGTCTCACTCTGTTATGTGGGCTAGAGTGCCGTGGTGTCAGCCTGGCTCACAGCAACTTCAAACTCCTGGGCTCAAGCAATCCTTCTGCCTCAGCCTCCTGAGTACTGGGGACTACAGGCATGCGCCGCCATGCCCGGCTAATTTTTTTTTTTTCTATATACTTTTAGTTGTCCAGCTAATTTCTTTCTATTTTTAGTAGAGATGGGGTCTCATTCTTGCTCAGGCTGATCTCAAACTCCTGAATAAAAAGTGTAACTATATAACTGTATAAAGATAATGATTATTTCCGTTAGTTTATTTGAGCATTTTCATCCATATGCTCAAAATAATTTAGTTTGATATTTATTATATCTGAAAAAATTGATAAAATTATATCACATTGCACCAATTATATAGACAGAAAACAATCTAAACTCACTTCATTGTATCAAATTATGTTTTTTTAGTTTGTTCCAATAAATAACATAGACATAAAATATATATTTAGGGCCAGGTTTATATATGTCAAGGCTCTCTTTATAATCTTGTACTGCTTGCTAGCTATATAATTTTGGACAGGTAACATAAGTCTGGTCTTTGGCACCAGCTCACCTTCACTTAGTTTTACTGTCTTCTCCAGATGTTTTTTTTCCTCTCAATATCCTTTGTGTCATTTAATTCCTATATGCTGATTGACTTAGATGGCTAAGAACTAACTTACATCATTCTCAAATTTCCAGTCAGATGTAGCTGAAAGTACATTGGGCTTGGAGTCAGAAGCTCTGAATTTTAGTCATTTATCAGCTGTTTAATGTTAAATAGATCACTTAATCACATTTAATTGCAGCTTCTTCATCAACGATATGTAGGTCGTGAGTAAAACTAAATTGGGCAATAGAAAACAATTTTTCAGGGTTTTCAAACTTGAGGGAGTAAGGAGAAATATCCGTGCCTAGTAGAGGCATTGGGTAGGGAGTGGGATGACACAAAAGACCATCCTTGCTTTCTTCTGAAAGCAGTTAAATTTATTTATGCCCCATATAGCAAGCAATGAAGTGTTGGGGCATTTAGAAAAATGTGTAACAGTGTAGACTCAATACCATAATCATTAAATCTACATAATTTAACACAAATAAAATTGCTTTTCATATAATTGTATTGTTAGATTATTTTACTTGTATCATGCCATTAAACTTGTTTTAATGTCTTGTCCAGTCAAGTAGCTTATGAGTTATTTGAGGGTCGGGAATACTGATTATTGTATTACATATTGAACTTCGTATTACCCACAAGCTATAATGGTATATATTTAATAAATCTTGAGAAATTAAATTGCATGAACTCGTTTTCACTTTGCTTAAAAATATGTAGATTATTAATGGAAAATCTTTATTTGAAATGGTAGTCCTTTCCAAATACCATTTAATTCCTTTTCAAATAACATTAAATTCCTTTTCCTTTATGGGAACATTTCCATGAACTGTCACTTGTGGCACTTCTGGACTAAATCTTTACATTATTTTATTTCTAATGTTTTCATTCTCAGTATAGCATTGAACACTATGCAAAAATGAGAATGCTTTTAGTCTTTAAACATTATTATGAACAGTATGAAATTTAGAAACGTGTTGTACGTGCCTTGTCTCTTACTAACTTTGGGATCTTGGACAAATTAATTTTTTGACCTTCAATGTTCTCAAAATCAGGATTATAATACCCAGTTTTTTGAAAATAACTTTTATGAGGTTTAAGAAATAAAATATCCGAAAGGCCTTTAGTCAGGTGCTCAGTACATGGCAAGCCTAGGTGTTTTTACTACTAATAAAAATCTTTCAACCTTTAAGAATTATTTCCTAAAAATAATTTTGTTTCTTCATTTTGCAATCTTGGTGTTCTCACTTATTCTACTAAAAATCTTGCCATTATAAAACTGACTTCCATGCCCCCATAAATGATCCTTTTATACCTCAGTCTTACAGATGCTTGACTTTTCTGGTTCAGTGAGTTTTACTTTGTACCCCAATCCCACAATAATTTCCCAGTGTTTTATTTTATTTTACATGCTCAGAGAAAAGTGGGTGCTTGAGTTAGGAAAACACTTGGTAAATCTCAATTTACTTTGATATCAAAGAGCTAGTTCTCTGTGCCTATTTATGTATTTCCTCCTTTTATTCCTCTTCTATAGGTAAGCAGTATGTGTAGATAGTTTTCATTAGTTAATGCGGTAAGTAGTCAGGCCCCTCTGTCACTCTTAATTCAGGTTATTTTGGTTGCAAGTTACACAAACCCATCTCAAACCAACAATTCAAAACTCATCTCAGAGTAGCTTAGTTTTAGCTAAGAGATGGAAAATTACTGATTACTACAACGGAGAAGCCCATGTGCCAGTTCTGGATTTAGGGATGATTGGATCTGAATTGTTCAGGAAATTTTATGTCTTCTTTGTCTCTCTTCCACTCTTTGTGTCTCTCTCTGTGTCTCCCTGTCTCTCTTTGCCTGTCAATCCATCTTATTCTTTTGGATTTTATACATGTGCCAGAGAGAAGGCTACTGGCCATCGTCGCCCTATAGTAATGAATAATAGAAAAAATGAAAACATATTTTCTGATAGCTGTGCCAAATGTTTTAGTGAAAACCTTGATTGGCTCTGCTTAGGTCATGTGCCCGTCTTTGAAACAGTCAATAATGGCCAGGAGTAGGGAGTACTCTGATAGGCCATGCCTGGTTCATGTGTCCAGTTCAAGGTCTGAGGATGTGAACTTTATTTCAACCTGTGGCTGGAAAACTAGAGCCTGTGAGCCAAATTTGGCCTGCTGCTTATTTTCGTATATAAAGTTTTACTGGAATATAGATATACCTATTCATTTATGTATTGTCTGTGGCTGCTTTCACACTAAAGTGACAGAGTGAAGTAATTACAATGGAGACTATATGGCCCATAAAACCTAAAATATTTTCTGTCCGGTCCTTCACAGAAAATATTTGCTAACTTTTCTGGATAGAATTCAAATATGACCCCTAGTGACTCACACCCTTGTATAATCCCCTTCCCATGATTGTGAGCAAGACCTGTAAATATGATGAGATGCCCCTCCTGGGATTATATATTACTGTATATGGCAAAAGGGATTTTTACAGATGTAATTAATGTCCTTAATCAATTGAATTAATCAAAAGAGGCTATCCTGCATAGGCCTGACCTAATTAGGTGCAAAGAGTCTAGAAATTAGAGGTGGAGAAGGTCAGAGAGACTTTCTCCTGCTGGCCTGGAAGAAAGCAAACATTTGTGTTGTTAACTTTCTGTTGATGCCATATGACAATGGTCTATGGGTAACCACAAGGAGCTGAGAATATTCCCTGTCTGACAGCTAGCAAGAAAATGGGGACCTTAATCATGACAGCTGAAGGAAAATTAATTTAAGCAACAACCAATGACCTTGGAAGGAGACCGAGAGTCTCAGGTGAGAACTGTAGCCTGGCCAGCAGCGCCTTGATTTCAGCCCTGGGAGAAAATGAATAGAGGGCCCAGTTAACTCCTACCCAGACTCTTCACCCCTGGTAACTGTGAGGTGATAAATTTGTGTTATTTTAAGCCAATAATTTTATGGTAATTTGTTACTCAGTAACATACACCTAATACAGATTTTTGTATCTCAAATTGGAGTGCCTCTGTAACAAACACCTAAAAAAGGGAGTGGCTTTGGAGCCAGGCAGTTGTGGAGGCTTTGGAATTTTAAGAAGTGTGATAGAGAATATCTAAATTGCCTCAAACAGACTATTAGTAGAAATAAGTATGTTGAGGATACTGACGATAAGGGCTCAGAAAGAAGCAAGGAAATTATTACTGAAAACTGGAGTATGGAGTATTTTTGCTATGTAGTGGCAGAAAGCTTACTGGAACTATGTCCTGTGGTTATGTGGAAAACAGAAATTGTAAGTCATGAACTTGGATGTAAGGACATTTCCAAGCAAAGTGTTAAAGGTGTGATCTGGTTTCTTCCTGTGGCTTATAGTAAAATGGAAGAGGAGAAAGATAATCGAGGGAAGAACTGTTAAACAAAAAGGAATGAAGGTTGGATGATTTGAAAAATTCTAAGCCTCTTCAGATCACAAAAGTTGCTAAAATTCAGAAATGGCTACCAAAAGTGTAGCATAGGTTAAAGAGACTATAGATATACTATTAGAATTAATAAGCAAATTTAGCAAAGTTAGCAAAGAACACTAAGTAAATAAATAAAAAGCCAATTATACTCTTACATATGTGTCAATAATGATTAGAGAAAATGAAATAGCAATTGGTCCCATTTACAATTTTAAAATGTTTAATAAGTATACAATACCGCTTCAGAAAATTCTGTAACTATTTATTGAGGGGACATAAAATTTTCTAAATAAATGGGGAAATCTACCATCATCGGGGATTGGAAACCCCAATATTGCATAGTTGTCGATTTTCCCAGACTAAGCCATGTATTTAATCTGAATTGAAATTCCAACAGTTTTCTTTGTGTTGTTGGCAGGCTTACCCTACAATTTAATGCAAAGGGCCATGAATAAGGTCAACTCAAAGAAGCACAAGTTGGGAGGCATTTCTCTACTGGATATTACTTATTACTTATTCATGATAGTAATTAAGATAGCAAGAATAAAGAAAAATAGACAATGTAACAGAATAGGAAGACAAGAAACAGATCTGTGTATATATGCTTCATTCATGACAAGGGTGGTACTTCAGAGTAGTGGTAAAATGACAGTACTTTTAATAAATGATTCCAGGCCAAATATACAATTGTATATTCATGTAGAAAAAAGGAAACTTTCCTCCTACCTTATACCGTAGACAACCTCTTTTAAATAGCTCCACACTGGAAACACCTGAAATGTCTTATCAGTAGTAGAATGATAAATTAATTTATAATGACATATTATACATCTATGAAAATGTAGCAATCACTATTATGTGGAACAAAACGGATGATTTTTATAATCATAGCATGGAATGAAAGCAGCTAAAAGCAGTAACATATCTGTATCTGTCTATTTCTCTCTCTATCTAAAGAGTGCAAAGACAAATCTGTGCTTTCAGATTTAGGGTAATAATTCCCTTGAGGGGAGAGAGTAAAGGAGTAGTGACAAAGAGGAGGAAGGAGGTGGGCTTCCAGAACGTCAGTAATGTTCTATTTCTTCACCTGGGTGGTGATTAAACACATATGTTCTTTTTGTGAAAATTAGTTGAGCTGCACACGTGTATTTGTGTACTTTTTTGCATGTGTGCTAGAATTCAATAAAATGTAGAATTCACAAAGCAAAAAACGTGAAAGAAGAAATAAAACTACCTTTGTAGATTACATGATCATCTTTGTACAAAATCCAAGATAATTGACAAAAAATTATTGGAACTAATAATCGATTATATTTATTTTGCCAGATAAAATGTTAATATACAAAAGTCAATCATTTTTCTATATATGACCAATGAACAAGTAGAATTTGAAATTAAAAACACAGATAATGCCAGTTACATTAGCAACCCCCAGATGAAATACTTAGGTAGAAATCTAACAAAATATGCACAAGATCTGTATGATAAAAAGTATAAAACTCCGGTGAAAGAAATCAAAGAACTAAATAAGTCGAGGTGTATTTTATGTTCATGAATAGGAAGACTCAATATTGTCACTATGTCAGTTCTTCTCAACTTGACCAATAGATTCAATGCAATGCCAGTCAAAATCCCTGAAAGTTATTTTGTAGACATCAACAAGCTGATTCTAAAGTTTATATGGAGAGGCAAAAGACTGAGAATAGCCAACATGGTATTGAAGGAGAATGATGTTGGAAGACTGACACACTCTCTGTTTATTTGTTTTCATTTGCATTTGCATTTCTTATTTCATAATCTGTCTGTCTCTAAAGATACCTGCAGTACCAGAATTTGATTTTCCTAGAGTACAATTTCTTTTAGATTAATGTTTATTGTATCTTCTTCAAATACCATTTTCTGCCTGCAACACTGTGATTCCCTTGAGCTTGCAATTTATTGATGAATAAACCTAATGTTATTGTATCAGGATAGATACATATTAGGGTTTCTGTTCCTTTCCAGTTGTCTCACTCTGCTGAAAATTACCTGGTTATAGATAAATGTACTTTACTTCCTTGTATGTGCCTGCTGATGTTGCACATACAGGAGCCCTCAAACAGGAATGAAGCAACATTTTGGCAAAGTGGTTAAGCTAATTTTGACAATAAGACAAATGTTTGCTACCATTTAAACACAGATTTCTTGAATTATCACTGTATAATCTTTGATTTTATTATAAATGCATATTAAATTTGGCATACATGTACATGGCTAGAAGTCAAAAGATAGAACTTGAATCAGAATCGCTGAAAGGTATTACTGAAATATAAATATGTAATGGCTTAAAAATCATATTTACATAGTACTATAGTTGGTCATAGTAAATCAGTAAATGCATTTTTTAGAGCCACTAAATCTTTAACACTCAGTATCATCCTATAATGCAAAAATGAGTAATGTCTTCAGCCAGTCTCTTATAGGATTTATCACCTAGTGATTGAATTAGGGAAATAAAATTCCTGCGTAAGTCCATGCACAAAAATATAAATTATAATGTAATTTTTATGCCATTTCTAACTCAGAAGAATAGGTTGACTCTATTCCATGAGTGAAATATAAATGACACATCGACTTGTGGGAGGGCCATTTGTTCACTAAATAGGCATTTATAGAGTGCCTATTGTGTGGAAGATAACTATGCTAGAAAGACAAAAATGAATAATATGTCATCCTTTTTTTTTCTAGTAGCTCATAGTTGAATGAAAGGACTATGCAATGACACAATTGCAGTGTTTTATAATAAATACAGTTCTACATTAATAACAGAAGTAGTATAAAGAAATGGGTGATATGTCATGGTTTAGGGTATATAATTAGGGAAGCAGTGGAAGATAATGTTGATAATGTTAGAGAGATAGGCTTGGGTTATCCCTATGGATGGCCTTGCATACCAATCTCAGGAGTTTAAACTTTACCCTGTAGATAGTAGAGAATCATTTGATGATAATACATAGAGGAATGATGTATAATTTAATATAAATGTTTTTTAGTAAAGTCATTTTCTATGAAATATTCCTTAAAGCAGGGAGACATGTTAGAGGCTGCAGCAACATCTTGTGAAAAACAATGGAAACCTATGATAAGAAAGGAGCAAGTGAATGCAGTGGCAGGAGGAACATTAAAAATGTGGTTTGGGAAAGATGAGAGTAATTAGAATGATGGCACATTTCAGGTTGGCAAGGGCCATTAATCATGATCATGAATACAAAAAGTGGAACTGATTTGGGTGAAAGGTAAAAAAATAATGTTTAGTGTTAGACAGTGAGGTACCTATGGAACATCTAGGTAGAGTTAGATGAAACCAGCAAATATACATTAGGGTAAGCCTTAGACATGGACAAAAATACCACAGGAGTAAATGTAGAATGAGAAAAGAGAAGGGCAATTATGAACTCTGGAGAAGCTCAATATTTAAGGGGCATGTATGTATATGTATACATATATATGTATGGCTATGTAGCCTTCTGATGACTAAACTAAATTCAGTGACAATGCCTGGACAGGCCAGAGAAATTGTTAGTTAACATTAGGTCATCTGTCATAATTCAGACATTGAAAAAATGTTAAAAACATTGGATTCTGATTATTAAAGTGTCGAGAGTAACGTATTCACAACAAATCAATAAGAGGCAAAGACATTGTGTAGTATAAATTTTAAGAGATTGGTTTGTTATCTTAGCCCATGCTATGGAAGACCACTTCTAAAGAATCACTATGCTTTTGGGGTAGCGATATGAAATTCCTACAGTCAAAGGCAATATTTTCTATCTGAGACCACTTAGCTATGCAGATAGTATATGGAGTTATTTTCAGCTGGATACATTATATTCAGGCATTCCCAATTGGCACCATTAGTTATAAAAGAACCTCAGTGCAATCCCTGGAAATTGGATGGCATCCCATTCTAAGCCCTTTGGAGAACTTGGATACAAAATAAATCCCCAATTGTATTTGGAGGTGATAACCTGTTAAGTGGGGTTGCATACCAGCAGCCATGTAAAGATTAAAGAGTAACAAACCAATACATTCACATTTTTTATTAGGTTATGTCAAGTCACTTTGACTCAAATAAACAAACCATTTAACATGTATTGCTGTCTTAAGTATAGCCATATAGCAAAATAAAGCACTAGCTATGTCAATGCAGCAGTCTGTGTGAAAGGGCTTTGAAAATTATATAATGTCATAAATATGAGTACCGTTTTTACTAATGGAAAATTTGTGAGTGTGGATTGTTGTTGGGGCCTGTGAACATGAAAGTGATGGTAGTTACTATAGTATTCCCAAAAATACCCATGCCCTCTTCTCTACTCTGAAGGACAATAATTCACTAGCCACAGTATCTTTTTAGGTACTTTGAGATAAGATAATAGCTTCAGGTATGAGGGAATATCTCTGTATTTCCAGGTATCTAGCATATACTTACACATTAATACATTTTTAAATGAATTAATAGAAACCATATGACTGGAATTTGTGCGTTATTCCCAGTCTGTGAGTGGTGGGAAGAGGAAGCTAAGATTAAGAAGGATTAATTTAATTATTCTTATCCATTCATCTCAATATTCTTAGGAATCTTCAGTTAAACCAATAGTCTTAAATAATCCCACTAAAGATTTAAAGTTTAATGAATTATGAATCTGGGATGAGGATAGAATATTGACAGTGCACAGATGTATCTTGTTTGGTACTGTCAATGTTGACATTTCTCTGGGTTAAATAATTACAATAAAAATTTATTGTCAACATATAAAACTCATTCTAATTCACCTAAAAATATATTATTCTCTTTTTTTTATTCTGCAGTCACACTGGCCTCTATTTTGTTGTAACATGCCACATTCACTCCTTCCTTTTGGTCTTTGAACTGGCTTTTCTCTATGCCTAGAATGTTCTTCACCTAAATATCATCATGGTCAACTCCATCACTGCCTGAAAGTCTTTGCACAAATGTCACCTTTCTATGAGATCTAGCCAGACCAATATACGTAAAATTTCACGTACCCTCCCCCACAACACACTCTGCCCCCTTCACTCCCAGTCCTTCTTACCCTGCTTTCTTTTCCTTTCTTTCCACAGCAGTTTTCGTCTTCTAACATTTTATGTGATTTACCTGTGTATGTTTACTGTTTATATTATGTTTCCCCAATATATTGCAAGCCACATGAGGACTTGGATGTTTTCTGTTTGTTTGCTAGTATATTTCAAGCGGTTGGAATAGTGCCTGATAAATTCGGACTATCAATAAATATTTGTTGAATGACTCAATGAAAACCTCAAATATCTGGCTTCTTTTGTAAAACAAAAACAAACAAAAAAAGCACCGTCTCTTAACATTGGGATTATATCCTTTTGTTGGAACTCAGTGGCAATTGGTGCTTTAGGCAAGTCCTGAATGCCTAAAGTATCACTCAGTCCTCTACAGACATTGCCACCCCACTAGTCTTCCCAGTACTGAGGCTTATATGCATTGGTATTAATCTTCATATTTCTTCTTTTCTCTTTCCTTACAGTAGTGTTAAGAGGAACATAAGCATTAACTATGTCATGTACTCATGTCTATATCAAAAGGGATAATATGGGACCAAGAAAGAGCAAGAAAGTTATAAGTTTACTGAAAAAAGGGGAGAACATGTTTGTATGTTGAAGTGAAGAATTTATCTATGCATTAAATATATAAAATGTATATCTCCATATACCCACCTTTTTAATTCATTTGAATTGTTTTTCTGATGCCTGGCTTTTGAATGTCTCATCCCTGTTCTAAATAGTCACAACTGCAACCTTATTTAAAATTCAAAGATAAGAAGGATCATTGAAGCATGCATTAACAGAAGAAAGATAAATATTGTGGAAGATTATATTAATAGCAAGTACCTTGAGTAGCTTAGAGTGATAGTTATTTTATTGTGGAGCTTCATAACATTATAAATCTTCAAGCCACAAGCAGATAATCCTTGCAGATGTTCATAAAGAATGACAACTTCAGTTAGATAAGATGATATTTTAGACATAGACTTGCATTTATAGCTGAGCATGTAAAGCAAACAGATGCCAGTCAGTTGGAACAGGAGTGTTAGGCATGTCCCCTTAGCCACTAATGCAAATAAGTTAACCTTGCTACAGCAAAGTTTTGCATTGCCTTTGAACCATGGAAGCAGATGAAACCAGTGACGAGGGGTGTCAATAATCATCCGTCTTTTCTATCTACAAAATTAATCAGAAAATCTTTGACATTTACTTAGAGTAATGCCATAACACAAATAGATGAAAATATAAATTCTTAATTTAGTGAATTTGTTGAAAATGGGGTCACCATTTTCCAAAGCTGCTCCATTTATTGACTTTTGTATAAAGCATTGTCTAGCATTGCTTTAGTACCTGACACTGAGAGAAATGGTGACTTGTGTCAACATTATGGTGCATTCTTTTCTGAACATTCATATGCTTTTCGTTATTTGTCTTTCCATTTTGTTCACCTTATCTTTGAATAATTTTAGGTTTACAACACTTTTATGTGATTATGATAGTGTTAAACAAAAGTTATGATTTACTGTCTAGGATTATTTTACATGTAACATATAACTGACATATTTTAGATATTTGCATTATTACATAACAACCTTTACCAAAATGAAAAATTGAATGACTTAAAATAATTTTCATTAAATTGTAATTACTAATTTAACAACATTTAAGTCAGAATATGATAGCTGAGCTGTGTTGCAATTTCAATTATAAAAATGCATTTTTATTCTTCATTTTGGAAGTCTGCCAACTAAAGAATATATGAGGCAGCGAATGCAATGAGATAAATCATCCAATTCAGCAATTTCTAGCTGGTCAGATATATCTTCAGGCAAATTTAACCTTTATAAGGCTTATTCTCGGTCTCTGCTCTGCATAGTTTACACAATTGTTTATTTTAAATGTCAATTGCAGTGAGAGGGATATAATCTAAAAGTCATTGAAATTCCCACTTCTATCAATTTTAGTTTACATGCTGCTATGTGAGGGGAATTAATAAAGGCTTGAAAAGTCCTCATTTATTTTCAAAATAAACTGCTAGTGCAGAATTGTCCTACTTTCCAAACCTAAATCATATTCTTTACCGGCAAATGTGTAATTCATTGATTGTTGTCATTTTTCAATTAATAGCTTATATTTTTTGTTTTCAAATAAAGTGTTATAATCATTTTTTACAATAGTAAACTGACCTGTAACTGTTGGTAAAATAAAGACCTATATTATAATAGCCACCCACACGTAATAACTAGATATTGTATGAGTGACCCCTTAACATCCCTGAATCCTGCTTCAATATTGCTTAGCCGGTGTTTAGACTTCTTGGGCTCATGGGAGCTACCAGGATGGCTTCCAAAGAAATAGAAGAATAAACAACTCAGCTGAGTACTCTCTGTGCCAGTAACAGGAACTGTGCCAGCTGGCTGCCCTCTGGAAATGCACATGGTGAACAGAAAAGTCATTGAATATATCTTGCATTCCCACAAGGGAAATTTTAGGTAAGGGAACACAAATGAATCAGATCATTATTCCCATTTCTCAGAAAAGATCTGTGCAAGAGAAGGACATAGACTTTGTTCTTTGCTTTATAAAACAAGTTTATTAAGGCTGCCATTGTAGTATTTTTTTTTAAATGAAGGAAGCGTTAGAACATTACTGAAGTGCATACTTTACCTGGGGATTACAAACAGTAATAGGATAATTTGACTTGGTAATGAGAATAGAAAATGAGACCTTCTCAAACTTCTCATTATGTAAGGTCTTGTCTACACTAGTTTGAAATTTTGGTGTCTCTGCAAAAACCCAGCTCAATATCTCAGTGGTTTAAAACAGCAAAACATCTCTCTCTCACACACTACATGAACATCGTGGGTCAGCAAAGGAGCTCTGCTCATCATAATCACTCAGGAACACAGACTGATAGAAGTCCTTGACACATACTTTCGTATTATTAGAAGAAGGGAATGAAGGAGTGGCAAAACACATGCTGGCACTTCAAACTCACTCCCAGAATTGCCACATGTTGGTTTTGCTCACATTTGATTGGTTAGGTAAATCACATGACCACACCTGGGGTCAAGAGGGAAGAGCATTAACATTTGTAAATAGCCCTAATACTACTATACTTCTCAATGCAGAATTGGTCTCAATTTAAGGAAATGTCAGGAGCTGAAATCAGTGCCATTTGCTGGGTTTTGACACTAGTAAGATTATAAGAATATTCTTATTTAATAAGGAGGAGGTTTATAAAATCAAATGGTATTATGATTCTTCTAGGTTATGTGTTTATTTTTATTAATTAATAAAATTGGAATTTATGTGTAATTGTGTTCTAAGGGAATTATGAATCATCAGTGGAACATGCAATATGAAATAACTGATTACTCTTCCACACACATTTTAGCAACATATAATATAAAAAGGTTATGTGAAGTAGGGTTCTGAACAGAGTGTGCAATTATGTAGCCAAGAAAAAGATTGATAATAAAGTGGCAAAACCCATTTATGCTAAAAAAAAAGCATATTAAATAGATAAACCCATTAAGTTAATTTGCTTATCTTATTTAAAATATTTTATGTATGTATCATAACCATACTAAATACTATGGTTTTCTAAATATAAAAAGTAATATCAATTTCTTACATAAAGATTTGAAAAGTTGTGGAAATAACCCAAGTGCTCATCAATATATGAGTGGATTAATAAAATGTGGTATATGTATACCATGGAGTTCTACTCAGCCACATCCCCTGTGTTTTAATCAAGCAAATCTTTGGTCTCTGTTCTATTAATTATGACATAAATAAGAAGTTTAGACTAGAAATATACTTTAAAAATGTGATAAAGTTGTGAAGTGTCAAAGTGATAATTTATGGTTGTACTTTTTATTTTTGTTAGTCTTTTTGTTTCAGCCTAATTTGCTATGGGTCAACATAAAGAATGGCTCAGTGATAGCTTTAAAATACGTAAAACTACTTAGTTTTTATATAACCATGTAGAGTTGAAACTTTAAAGAATAATTAGATACTTAGGAGTACTAAATGAAAATGCTTGAATACATTTGGGAAACAGCATTTTGCAAGTATAATCCTTCTCCCTGTTATCTAAGGCTCCAATAATGCAAACAAACATAAAGGTCAAGAAATTGAATGAATACATGAGTAAGGAAGACTTTCCCTGACTCACATTCATTTTCATACTTAGACTGTGAATGTCAATTAGCTCAATCAAGTCTTGCTGATAATGTCAGCTGTCAGTCATTCTTAGGTAGCGATGTGTCAAATTTGTCAGCAGGTAATGGACCACTTGAGTGATGAATGAAATATTGAGGGCACAGAAGCCTGAAAAAAACGTCTCCATTTCTGGTAAATTCCTCTCTACACGGTGAATTAAGACAAAGAAAGAAAAATCATATTAAAATATGTTTTAATGTGGTGTTTATTTTTTAAAAATCTATCTTAAAACATTCATCTTTTAACCTTATATTTTTAAAAATTAATGTAAATGGCCAGTGATTATTATTATACTGATTATTATTATACTGATTAGTGTAAGCCACACTAGCTGTTGTAAGAGTTAAGCCCCAAATTCACATTGAAATTTTGATTTGAATTGAATTAAATATTTAAATCAAACTTTTTAAGATATTTGTCACCTTCTGAGTCCATGGAATATCTGTACTAATCAGACTTTGCTTTATATCTCTGAATAAAGTAGAGTTTTCTTTCCTTAAGCTTAACATACTTCATATTAGTGTTCTAGTAGATATTTTATATCTTATTGTTGCTAGGGTTAGTGGTAATATTTTTACTCTATATCTTCTGTTCTTTCATTGCATGTGTGAATTTTACTAATTGTTATAATTTGTCAGATGTAGTCATGTGTAGTAATATGTCCTCCTTATAGTTTCTTTTTCCTTTTTGCTTCATCTATACATCTGTTTATCTATCAGTCATCTATCATGTATCAATGTAATCATAATATCTGTAATTAATGATAAATTTATCTCCTCTGTTCCAATAGTTTTAATCTTTATTTATTTACCTTAATTTCTTCTGCATATTTCTACTCTAGCTTTTTTCACTGATAATGGTGTTTCATTTATGCTATTCCCTTTAGCATAATCAGCTTATGTTACTCCTTGAAATGGAAGGAATATATTCTGCTTGTATTTGTGACCTGGTAATTAACATAGCACCTGACACAGAGTAGACACTCAAATATTGAGTGAATAATTTTGAACTTCCAGTTTGAAATTGTTTGGGGATAATTCCCATAAATGTTAGTTCAATGAAAAGCAAAGAACATGATAGGAAAGGAGATCTCTGTTGAGTGGCACAGATACAGGACCTGGGAGAAACCTGGGTACCCAAGAGACTCATGTGAAAGGAGGCCAAATAGATAGCTTGGCTTCCCCATAGGGATAGACACATGGGATACCTATCAGATCTATCACTGAAATTGAGAAAGAGGTACCCATCTGGTCTTTCATTTTTTTTTTTTTAATATAAGCAGCAAGACTGTGTTTAATTCCAATGGCCCAGTGAATCAAGAACTCCTTTTATGATTGGTATTGGGACAGATCGAGATAGCCAGCAGTTAACTAGATATGGGACTGCGACTGGGATTTAGACAGGTGGGTCATATTAAAATCAAGTCTGCTTCAATAGATATCCCAGGAGAATATTAAACCTGGAATTTGATTAATATAGAATGATTTTATAATAAATAAGTTAATGAAATAATTCATAATGAATTTACTAACCAGTTGAAATTATCATGTCACTTATTGCAGAAATAATAAAAATAGCAACAGAAGTAGCTAATGTTTATTACAGATTTACTAGTTGCCAAACATATAAATGCTTTGTAGAGATTAGCTCACTTTATCCTCATGCAGCCTATGAAACAGGTATGCTTTGGGTTGTATTCTACATGCGGAAAAATGTAACTTCAAAAGTTTGTTAAATAGCTTGCCTAAGTTCACAGTAGTATGTGGCGGAGCTGCATTGCTAAGGAAAGCCATGATTTTTAACCCTGATTTTTATTTCAAATGGGGAGCTTTAAAATAAACACCAGTGTGAGACCCTCATTCTCAAATTATTATTTAATTGGTTTGGGGTTAAACTCAGTGCTATTGGCATTTTTTAAAAAGCTACCTAGTGATTTCAATATGTAGTCAGAGTTGAGAACCAATGAGCTATTATTACGGAGAGCTTAGCTTTGTCCTCCAGTGGTACCATGTCAATACAAAGAAATGGTAATGGGTATGTTGCTTGGAAGAATAGTTTTAATAATTATTTTACTTCCTCTATCCTCAATGCATTGTTCTTATTTATGTATCCCACATTTACCTTCACTAATCCTGCCAACCCACTTATCAGCTATTGTCTCTTTGAATGTTTCAGCATATAGGCTGGGTGATACAGGAGTCTTATGCTTTGCCTTTGCAAATGCATCTATGTTTGGATAGGGTTATTATTACTAGAGCTTCACTGCTCTTGTAAATATTCTTTTAAATAGTTATTCAGTTATTGTCACATTTTCATATTTTCTCCTCAGCTATACCAAATAGACAGCAGGACCTAGTTGATTAGGTTTTATTTAAATGCCTCATTTTATTAGTTTTATGTAATGATTGGTTAAACAATGCTTACAAAAATTGCTGTATATAGTAAGTTATGGTTTCAGGTATTTCCATGTAGTCCAAAATATTATATGAGATTGGATTCTGATCCACCTTGCTATATTTTCCTTCTCTCCATTTCCAACCCAAGCAGCATCATTAAAACGAAAAATGGGCAAAAGGCATAAGTATGCAATTCAAAATATGTGAAGTACAGGAAAGAAATAATATTTTAAAAGTTTAGCATAATCAATTGTATGTGAATTGGCAATAATGTTTCCCATAGACTTTTCACCTTATAGATATAATATAATTGACATGTATGTCAATTTTTTTTTTAATTTTCCTAGGTGTTACTCCTGCTAGAATGTAAGCCCCACAAAGGAGAGATTTTTATCTCTTTTGTTTAGTGATGTATTGTAAGAACTGAAACCAGTGCCTGTCATGAAATAGACCCTCAGTAATAAATGTCAAAGGAAATTGTTGAATGAATGGATTATTTTAAGTGTCTGTGTATGAACATGTGTGTATATATAGACCATTAACAAATGGTGAATTGTACACAGTACTATCTGACTGACAGGAGTATAAATTGATATAGCTTTCTGAGGAGCAATCTGTGAAGACATATCATAATTTGCCAAATATTTATTTTATTTTAATTATTTATTTATACTTCTAGAACTGTGCTTTAAGGAAATAATCAGTGAAGTGCAGATTTATAGACAGAAAAGTAGAGGGCAGATAATAGAGCATGGTCCAAATTTTGTAAAGATTAAGAGAGAGAGAGCAAGAGAGACAAAACAAATTAAATAATTTGGCCGGGCACGGTGGCTCACGCCTGTAATCCTAGCATTCTGGGAGGCTGAGGCGGGCAGATGTTTGAGCTCAGGAGTTCGAGACCAGCCTGAGCAAGAGTGAGACCCCGCCTCTACTAAAATTAGAAAGAAATTAATTGGCCAACTAAAAATATATAGAAAAAATTAGCCGGGCATGGTGGTGCATGCCTGTAGTCCCAGCTACTCGGGAGGCTGAGGCAGAAGGATAACTTGAGCCCCGGAGTTTGAGGTTGCTGTGAGCTAGGCTGACGCCACAGCACTCATTCTAGCCCGGGCAAGAGAGTGAGACTCTGTCTCAAAAAAAAAAAAAAAAAAAAAAAAAAGAAACCTAATTAAATAATTAAAAGTGTTAATAGTAATTGTATTTGGGTGGTGAGACTAACTTAAATATTAATTTTTATAGTATTATGAAATGTACAAAATTTCCAGAGGAGTATGTATGTATTGCTTTGTTAATAAGAAAAATACTATTTCATTTACAAAAATTGGCTTTATCATTTTTCAGCTCTGAGGATATATTAAAGAATCTATTAGAATGTAACTTCCAAAATGGCAAGACTTTTTATCTGTTTTGTTCATTGATGGATTCCTCATGCCCAGAATAATGTTTGCGATAAAATAGCACTTATAAATATTTTTTGAATAAATAAATGAATGCAAAAATGCATGATATGTTTCCATCTCTAAGGACAATTATAGAGTTAAGTGTTAGGGGATTGATTCTTTCTTTTTTTTTTTTGTAGAATTAAGCAATTAATCTATCCGTAATTAAGTGTTGAGTGCCTATTATAGCATGTCTTCTTTCCACTGAGGAAAAGATGACTTTCTCATGGACTAAAAATGATCTTTGATCTTTAGTTACAGTTTGTTTGGTAGGGAGGGAGGTGACCAACAACTGGCAGATGTAGATTCTAATGTACGTGATTTAAAAGGATTGTTACAAATGTTTTACCTTCAGTAAGTGGCTTCAAATTAGTCATGTGTCCTTGGATTTAAAGAAGAAAACAATAATCAATTTATTATTATTAATTATTATTATTTTTTATTATGCCCTTTATAGAGGCCAAAAGGGGTATAAGAATTATCACAGGCTTTGCTGACATTGCTGTTGAGGATGAAAAATTTATTGAAAAAAGACAAATGACCAATATATACAAGACAACAACAATGCTATATTGTGCTTCATTGGAATTCAAAAAGGGAGTGTTTTTCAGTAATTTTAAACACGTAGCATTCAGCTTAGAATTAAAATTGGTTATGCAAATAGATATGTGCCTTATTTAAAATTTTATCTTTTTGGCATATTTTCTCAAAACTGAAATAGGAAATGAAGGACTTAAGGTTAGTTTCAGGGGAATATAATAATAATGTTTATGTTGTAGGTTAATATTAAGTCGAACAATCAACATGCACAGTGTTTTGGATATTTAACACAGAGTTCTTGCTTTATTTTTTTCTTCCAGAATTCAGAATTTCCCATCAATGTACAACCAAATCCAAACCTGAATTTGGTTAAAGAAAATCTTTGTCCAGCAAAATTTGACTACAAGCTGAATAACATTTTTAGACTTCATGAACTTCCCGTGAGCTGGTAGGATTCTTGATGTTTTATTAATGCCTTTGAGATTTTATTGTCATGTCTAAATTGTGGTGCTCTTATAGTGGTTTGGTCAAAGTGGTTTGCTCTTAGCCGATTTCAAAATCGCTTTTCATAGCAGGGAAAGAGTCTACTTATAGCTGCTGCAAGAATCTTAAATTGGTTTGGGCACTTGGTGGCAGTACAGACTAAGTGCACTATTGTGTATTTTTATTTTAGAGGTTGAAGTTCTGGCTTAAAATAATGCATAAATCATTTTTAGAGAGGTTTCTAGGATTATTTTACAGATATGATCTCAGCAACTATGCATTTCATTTGTTTATTTTACTTATCAATTTTACCAATGTATTTTCCCCATTAATAAATCTTTTTTTACTTGTTTGTTTTGAGGACCATAACTTTGTGATCTGTAATCACATTGGTTTAAAGACAAAACTTATTATTACTTGGCAGTTATTAAAATACATTGTTTTATGAATCTGCATATTTATATTCATGAAAAACTTACTAAAAATCTTTTAAAATTTATAGTATTATTATTCAGTTTTTTGAGAAATTTATTTTTGTGGGGAATATGCATATATAAACCTTACGATGAATTACGTGGTACATTAAAATTTTAGTAAGTGGTCAGCTTTTGTTGATAATCATGAATACATTATTTTGATTATGGTTTATGTAAGTAACATTGTTTTCTTGCATTTGGTCATATAATCCTGGGTTTATGCGATTGTTCTTCAAGAAATATAAGATTTGTCCAAAAATATATGGCAAACATTTTGTAATTGCTCCTATTATACTTAAGCAGGACTAATGACTCAGAACAGATATTACCCAGCTTTGATAACTTATATACATTTTACCTGTGGTTAGTATTTATTTTTCTTTTGCAAAGTTTCCTCTGCTCTTGATGATTGTATGGTGTGTATAATCTACTTCCTAAACCTTATTTGTTTGCTTATTTCCTGGTAGAAAATATATTGCTTGTGGTATATTACTTGAAAACATAGCAGATATGTTATCTGTCATGACCAAAACCAGTAAGTTAATGAATTGAAAAGATCTATTAGTAGAGGGAACCCTAAAAATGATACATTCATACCTTAGTGTTCTATTTCAACTTAAAACAAGTGCTTGTGCATTCCTGTGCCAGTCTTTTGATGCAAGGTCATGACATTTTCTTTAAGCGTCTATTGATTGGAATTCTACATGTTATTTTTTTTGCATAAGCTATGCCAATAATGCATTATCTATAATTTCAATTTGTGATTTCTTTGATCTGAAATAAGAACTTCAGACACTTGGAGGATGATCTCCCCACATTTTTATAACATTAATTTTCACTGACAGCGATTCTGTTTGTCGCACTCTTATTTCGTCATGTTAATTGATCTTTAATTACATCACAAAAACAAATATAACTGGCTTATAGAGGTTTAGAAACAAATTCCTTTGACTGTGATCATGGACCTTGGCTCGTAGAAGTAGCCTTTGCTGGTCTACTTGGGTGTGATCAGAGAGCTCTGAGCAGTTGAGGTGTTCAATGAGCATAACTTGTGTGTTTTACAGAGAGAATGGGAAGTGTTGGCAAATCTATCAATTAAATGGAGGTTAAGAGAAAATCTTCCATTAAATGAAAATGTAGAGAAGGGAAAGAGCGAAACACTTAACTGCTTAGTCAAAGACAAAATTTGGATTTCAGCTTAATTTATTTTCAGCCTTTGGAAAGACAGCTGCCATGATAACTATTACTGAAACTCAGGGAATAATTTTTCTGTCACAATCTTCGCTAGTTAGCCCATTAGGAGAAGGCTCTAGCATTCTGAGTTAGGCAGTAGAATTGGTAGTAGAAAATATAATCACTTATCTTTTAGGGTCACGTACCTAAAAGGAAGATTACGTTGTGACTGTGGGACAACTCACTTACCTGTGACATATTTTTGCCTGTCTACTTTGTTTCTAATTTGTCTCAGTTTCTGCTTCCTTATACCACCATTTCTTTTTTGCCTTGCGTTCGTGTCTCTCCCACCTATTTTATTGTACTACTTATTTCTCTATACTCTTCATTCTATGCTACCAATCCTTAGTGATCCATAATATAGAATACAATTTAAAATTTTTGGTGTTTCTCAAATAGTTCCATAATCTCCATTCTTAATTTTAAAGAATGGAGATGCCACCCTCCCCAAAAGAGTTTTGGTACTTAATCCATCTTTAATGAAATGTTTATTGACTCCATTTTATACTTCTTTAAAGAAGAAAAAAAGTGTTTTTTGTTTTGTTTTGTTTTTTTCACCATGAATATATTATTTATTTTGATTGCCGATTGCCAATTCCCATCAGTGGAAAGTTCTTTGGTTACTATGTATAGGTTCCTTTACTTATAACAATAATAGTAATGACAGCGATAATGGAAAGAATATCAATAATATTTTACTAAGCATCTATAAATGCCAGGATTCAGTTGCTTCATAAACACATTCTCTGCCTTCATATTTTATAAGACAGTTATTATTTCTCTCTCTCTCTCTCTCTCTCTCTCTCTCTCTCTCTCTCTCGCTATCATACGCACACAGACACACATGTACACGAGGCTCAGATACCTTGAGAATCACAGAGAAACAATTCCTATCAGATCTGGTTAACTCAAAGGCAAACTACAAAATAGTGAATAAGCCACACATTATTTTACAGTACCAGAGTGCGGAAATAATCTCTATTTTAACAGTTGGACATACAATTTTGCTAGTAATACACAACTATATGACCTATGATTTGGGCCCAAATCCTTTTTTTCCCTGACAAACATGGCCTACGATAATTGCTTTAAACTTAAAGATTAAAATAATTAATTAGATTGTGTTTAATACAGAATTTTTTAATAATATATTTTTCTCTGGTAAAACAGATTTATCAAAATGTATTTAACTATGTTTTTCTAACAAGGTCATAATAAAATAAATGCATATTAAAATCCAGATCATTTTAAAATTCTTAATGTCCTACTAATTTGCATTTTTATAGAGTGCAGTTTTATCGGTGGAAGAACCAGAATGATTTTATTTTTTTTTTATTTTTTTTTTTTTTAATTTTATTTTTTATTGTTTGTTGTTTATAGGGGTACAGGTGTTTAGGTTACGTATGATGCCCTTGCCCTCCCTTCCCCCCAAGTCCCAGTCCCAAGCATGTCCATCTCTCGGAGGGTGCGCATTGCACCCTTTGTGTATGCATATATCCGTCCCCTCCTCCCCCTCGCCCCTCCCCCTTCCCCCTCCCTCCCTACCCGACATCCA